>JAOPHQ010006010.1:0-62500 GCA_030340625.1 Merluccius polli
GCAGTCTACTGTGAAACAATTCACTCCAAAAAGGGTTAGGGTTATGGTTAGGGTTAGCGTAATCTATCACCGTGACCGGGTTATTATTGTATTATCTATACGCTGTAGACTCTGCTTGTCTCTTACCACCGCGAACGGGTTTATGAGAACCCAGATCGTTTCACACAGACGCGGGACGCAATAGTAACATACCGCGGGCCGAGGGGGGGGGGGGGGGGGGCGCAATAGTAACACACCGCGGACCATACGGCCGGCGGGCGGACCTATGACCGGCGGGGGGGGTCTCAAAAAGGAGGACAAATACGCGGTCCGCCCTAAAGCCACCCTATATGGATGAGACGGCGGTCTGGTTTGATATGGTCTGGTTTGCATTTTTTGCTAAATGAATTAAACGCCTGTCCCCAATAGACGCAGGTCCCCAATAAAGGCAGGGTGCTTTCAGTGATTTAAGCAAATAAACGCCCGGGCTAATATTAGAAGTTTTACGGTAGTTTAGAACGAAAGTTTATTTTAAAAGAAGAACAACGTTTGGCTTTGCACTCCTTCATCACCACCATGCACAAACAGCAATAATCGTTCGACGACATCTTGTAAACAATGTCATCTTCTTCCTCGATGCTTGCTCGCTGAATTTCTGTCGCTTCACATACGTCATCTGGTATAATTGATCGATTGGCTAAGAGCTACGAACAGACGCTTATGATAGACATTCGTAGCGCCCAATAAACGGCTCTGGACGATCGGGAACCACGCCTCCTCTACAGGAAAATTAATAGGTGGTCACCAGACTACATCTCATTTGTGATTTAGTCTGGTGTTAGCCAGGCTAGCAGAACACTATCTTTCTGTCAGTATTTTTACACAGTATTTACACAGTATTTACCGCCTATGATATATGTTTTAAATAACATAAATAGCATTTGCGTCACCCAACATAATTTCTAATTCTAAAAATGTATTTACTGTATTTATTGATTTTTTTTTTTGCATGGCTGATTGCAGTGGCGCTAGTATTGGATGCATGTAGGGGAAACACTGATGTTTTCGTCTATATATATATATATATATATATATATATATATATATATATATATATATATATGTATACTATTCCATTTTTCACCATTTTGAAAAATTGAATCGAACATTCCTTCTCAAATGAGAAAGATTGTGTTTGGGGAGTGTAATGATAAGGAACTTGTCATGGAAAATGTGCAATAATTGGGATGTAAATCAGTTAAAAATGGCACAAAATGTGTGTGTCTGTTAGTACTTAATAAACGTATGTCTGCGTGTGTACATGCATGCGCGTGTATACGCGTGCGTGAGTCCTACGATATTTGCCGTCGGAGTCGAGTTGCTCCAAATTAGAGTCGTCTGTTTCACTTTCTTTGGCTCGAGAGCTTCAGGAGATTCATTCAGAAGCTGCCGTTGCCATGGTTACCCGCTCGGCTCTCCGAGTCCTCACTTCGCTGTCCTTCGCTCGTTCCTCTCGCTCTGTAATTACTGCATGGTGCCACACTGTGTGTGTGTGTGTGTGTGTGTGTGTGTGTGTGTGTGTGTGTGTGTGTGTGTGTGTGTGTGTGTGTGTGTGTGTGTGTGTGTGTGTGTGTGTGTGTGTGTGTGTGTGTGTGTGTGTAATTGCGTGTGCTTTTTTTTTTCCCCCCCATTTTCTCGGTCTGCATTTCGGTTACTATAAAAGGATGTCACACTAGGGAAATAATATTTAGGCTTGGCAAGCAGGAAAATGTGTTTTACTGATGGGGGGCGTTGTAGTCTAGTGTGGATTTTTGTTACCTATTGGCAACTGGCAAATAATGATACAGGGAATGTATTTTGTACACTAAATATATATTTCCTGTATTTATTCCTGTCCTATCGTGTATACGAATATTCTACAATGGAAATGCTGACGAACGCTTACAATTAGCGATAATGAATCCATTTTAAATTTAGCAAGTACAAAAAATAATCTGAAAGGCTCAATTCAGCATGAAATCATCATGCTTTCCCCCAATCGGCAGTTGAATCTACCGCAGCCTCACCATGGCTGCGCACAAGAAAACTAAATTCACTCTCTCGATATCATACATTCTCCTGCGTGACCCAATGCACACTACCTCAGCCCCACAACACACGCGTGCACACACACACACACACACACACACACGCACGCGCACGCCACGCACGCATGCACACAAGATATACTGTAAGTCGTTTTTTTTTTCTCCATTATCGTCATATTTGTCAGCCTAATGATTTGTGTGTGTGTGTGTGTATGTATGTATGTATGTATAGGCGTCTAATCCAAAGAATATCCTATAATATATATGTTATAGGATATTCTTTGGATTAGACGACCACCTTTTCCAGACAATGAACACATATTTTCTTCATTATTTCGTGTCAAGTTCATAGTCTCTCCAGCTGCATAGCAGAGTATGTCATACTATAACAATATGGCCAGGGTCCAAATTTAACTTTTTGAATGTTGTCTTTATACCCGAGTGGAAAAATCTACCGGACAATCATTTGGTTTAATATGTAACCCTGGATTTCTTTTAACTGCCAAATGTTCAAATCTACCCGCCATTCACTGGTGGCGGCAGGTGTTCATTTTGCCCTGTTTTTTCCCCCCGAGCCATTTACTACGTAGTAATTTAGTGAACTCTCACAGATGGGTCATAAGGAAGCAGGTAGGGGTTGGACAGATTGCTCAAAAAAGCTCACAGGTAGACTGTGGGCTAACTTAGCAATTGGGGGTGCTCGAGACTTGTTCTTGTAAATTCCTTACTGTACCGACAGCGATATATTGTTGCTCTTTCTTCTGACAAATGTACTTATTGTAAGTCGCTTTGGACAAAAGCGCCTGCTAAATGCCCTAACTGTAAATGTAATCGGGAATCAAACCCAGAACTTTTGGCTAGGAGTCCCAACACATACCTATTTATATCCCCCCCCCCTATTCCTTTACGTAAGGTGTTTTTAATCTGATACTAAATTCAAATGAGACCTTTTTAAACCCTGTACTTCCTGTTCAAGGTATCCACTACACATTAAGAGCGTGTTATTACTGTTATAATCAGACGGATTATGAGGATGCAGTTTAAGTATCAGTAACTCACTTTCCTAACATTGCCTCCACATCATTGCCTCTATTTCATATTCATTTGTATTCATGGCCAGTAATTTGTGCATTAAAAAGTGAGGATTGTTGAGAACCGAGGGAGACATTAAGAACATTACCATGACGTGCTTTTGTGATACACTTGTTACATTTTGAGTCGCATACTAAAACCAAATTTATAGGCGCAGTGCGTGATTGAACTGCGCAAGCAAAAAAAGGCCGCCATCTCGGCCCTTGCGGCGATGTGTAGCTTGTCGCGCACCTCTGAAATGTTGAAGCTCCGCACCAATGTTGGGGCCAAACGGCGACTGTAAGTGCCATGGCCATGCATGGACTGTACTTCATTACAGTGAAGTACTGTACTGCAGAGATGCCCTGGCCTACACATTTTATTTCTCCAGATGTAAGAAAACATGTTTGTTTGGTAAAGACCCCAACAAATCACATCACAATTGCAATGATCATTCCCACTAATAGTGAATCATATCACAATATCTGTCGAAATAATCAGTTTTTTCTTTTTATCATATTGTTCAGCCCTATCGTTTTTACGCACAAACAGGCTTCGCTTTCACACACCGCACAACTTTTAGAAAATACAAGAGAAAAGAACACGGTGCCCCAAAACCGCCCTAACCGGTCAGTTGTGCGGTAATTGTGTGTGTGTGTGTGTGTGTGTGTGTGTGTGTGTGTGTGTGTGTGTGTGTGTGTGTGTGTGTGTGTGTGTGTGTGTGTGTGTGTGTGTGTGTGTGTGTGTGTGTGTGTGTGTGTGTGTGTGTGTCTTTTTAAAACTGAAGCATAGTAGGGCTGCGACAATAAGCCGCTTAGTCGATTGACCGAAAATGTATCGAATCAAATTTTTGTAATCGATTAATCGTTAAGGTCATTTATCGAGTACAAATACCAAACATTTGCACCGAGAAGTGTTGCATTGTGCAATTTAGCACTGCCCTAAAATGAAAAAAACAACTGTTGGCCAGAAGGCATTTTTCAACATTTGATAGTGGGCGGAGACTAGCTCAAACAGTGTGTGTGTGTGGGGGGGGGGGGGGGTTGGGTTTTCCTTCAAGTGAACTCAATTCAACTCGACTTAACTTGGTCCTTCCCTCCCTCCACCTCCAGCTACCCAGAGAACGGCGTGGTGGAGATGCTGCCGGTGCACGTGCGGCCGCGGGCGCGGACCCTGCTGCGCTGGGAGCAGCTGAGCGCGGGCCTGCGGGTGATGGTCAACTACAACCTGGAGACCCCTGAGGAGAGGGGCTTCTGGTTCGACGCCGAGGTGCAGACCGTCGCCCAGGCGTCCCGCACCAGCAAGGAGCTGCGTGTCAACATCCTGCTCGGGTCCGGGAACGGCGAAGGGGCATCGGGGGGGGGGGGGGGGGGAATAATGAGAACAAAATTAAGTTTTGATGAAGTGAATAAGCGTGTACCAGTCTGTCTTGAATGTGTTTCTCCCTCCTTTCCCCCAGAGGTTCAGGCGATGTGGTCAGAGACTGTAAGATCCACTTCCTGGAAGAGGTCTACCAAGTGGAGATGCCAGGGGCCCGGGCCCTTTCTGCGGCAGACGGACAGTTCAAAAGTAAGTCTCTAGTCAAACGGGACAAAATGGCACCTAATTCTGATTTATTACACGGCTTTGTTGAATACTCGATTCTACGGTCTGTTATTTCAGAACCGCAGACCGTTGCTATGAATAACACTGTTGCTATGGACACTTTTTTTTTTTTTTTTTTTTTTTTTAAACAACATAATACACAGTGACAAACAATAAACATAATGCACATAAGTGAGAAAAATGCAAATAAAAAAAGACCGTATGAATTAATTGCTTGGATGATATAAAATGCTGTATTTGTTATGTATCTGTGTATATCATTTCATGGATAAGGCTGGTGTAATTAAGTTTTTATTGTTGTCGACACCCCAAATGAAAGGACCAGAAAGTGAGGTTACAGGCGGTGTTGTCTGCACACAGCAGATCCACTATATTACTTCCCGATATTGTGCAGAAATGCATGCACACAGATTAAGCCATCCCTCCTGTTGCTTTGGTCAGCAGATTCCATCCATATGGAATTACTTTGTGAGGGCAATCTCATAATTTACTCTTAGCTCATGAATTTACTATTTCTTTTGTAAAATACACTTTCCTTTCTACAAAAATTGATATTTATGGCAGGGTAGCTAAATATGTCGGCGCATATGTCGACATATTCACTATCTAGTCATTCAGCAGACTCAGAGACGCGCAGTGCATTCAGATGCCCCCGTTACCGAGGAGCAGGTACAGTAGGGCTGCAACGAATAGTCGATAAATCGATTAGTCGATTGACAGAAAATTAAGCGAATCCAGTTTTTATAATCGATTAATTGTTTAGGTCATTTATCGAGTACAATACTAAACCTTTGCTGCTAAATGCTTCAGAAATTCAAATGTTTGGTTCATGGATCACTATAATATAAATACTTTAGTTTTTCTTGGCTGCTTGTGAGATAAAGCAAGCAACTTTAAGACATCACTCTGGACTCTGGTCACTTGTGATGGCAATTGCTATTTTCTAGACTAAATGATTAATCAATTTAATAAAAAAAAAAGAAGAAAATAACCATTGACTATGACCATTAGTTACAGCCCTAAAAATGAAAAAATGACCTATGAGTATGCCTTTTAACACTCTACCCCCGCCGCCCCCCCTCCACCCGCCCCCCTACCTTCATATCAGGGAAAAGCGGTCCTGAGTGCAAGCACTGCCGGGCCGACCCAGACGTGGAGTGCCGGTTCTGCTCGTGCTGCGTGTGCGGCGGGAAGCAGGACGCGCACATGCAGCTGCTGTGTGATGAGTGTAACATGGCGTTCCACATCTACTGCCTCAGCCCGCCGCTCGCCACCATCCCCGACGACGAGGACTGGTGAGGCGGAGGGGTTTTCCTCACTAGTATACATATTGTATATTTTGTGTTTTAGTTATGTCTAATGTCTGCACCTGATTCTCAGAGTTCGTATGAGAAAACGGCAATACATTCAAGGGCACTGTGCTGTACTGCATATTATCCACTGGAACTGAGTGGCCCCTGTGCCCATGCAGGTACTGCCCCACCTGTAAGAACGACACCAGTGAGGTCATCAAGGCTGGGGAGAAGCTGAAGGCCAGCAAGAAGAAAGCCAAGATGCCCTCGGCCACCACCGAGAGCCAGCGGGACTGGGGGAAGGTGAGATATTAATCTGTGTTTTTGGGAAAGGCAGTCACACAACTCCTGGACAACTTTTTGTCACCAAATTAGATTGGTGTGTACACATTTTCGTCTTCCTCTTTTTTGTACAACATTACGACTAATGAGCCGCTGGTTCGGACCAAATCAACCGAATTATTGGTGTGAAAGCGCCCTAGGAGACCAAAGTAGATTAGTGACCAGCAAAACAATGTCAATCCAATTTTAAGAGTGAGCCTTTTATATAACATGGATACCCTATTTATTTTAGTAACTAGATGAATGTATTGGTCTCTTTCGTCTGTTCATTCAGGTGTTGATTCTTTCTTTCTTTCTTTTTTCCTTTCTATACCCCTCAAACCATTCACGGTTTATATTGTCAATAGCTGTATTTCTGTTGACCTAAATAATATCTTGAGTATCTCGACTGCTTTCAGATTGATACTCCACTTTTTGATGAATTCGTTTTGGGATATATTCATTGTTTTCCCACACATTGGTATAATATTACGTCACGCAATAATGTCCTCCAAATCATTAACACGCCTCTTGTTCAAATGTGCCTTGCAGTGTTTTCTTTTCTGTGTAATGAGCACAACCCATGCGAAAACCCAAACACAACAAAATAGATATGCAAGTGTTTCGAGATGCCATGGTAACGGGCAGAAGGACCCAAAAAAAAAAAAAACAACCCAATGGAAAGATTTCCAGGTAAGTTTAAAGTGGAGGACACGTTAATCGTCTCACATCGCCCTTAATTTAGGAGCCCCGGCGCGTTTGTTCGCGGCTATTGTCTCTGAAACAATGCGCCTATGATACCTTGGTGGTCGTCGCCATTTAACCTGAGCTCCCTAGAAGTGCTGACGGAAAAACCCCTGGCCGCCGGGTCTCTTTCCGGGGTTACAGGCGGGCTCTTCTCCTGGATACTGATTGAAAACAGCTTGTGCTTTGAGTGCAGTGCAATGAGTCACGCTGGTTTGGAGTAATAACGAGCTACATGTCTTTGTTGGGAACTGTGGTGGTTTTGGTTCTGTTGTATATGTATAGAAGTGTTTAGTTTATTATTTCGTAACAATGTCAGTTGACTGTATACACACGTGGTACAATACATCGGACACTGCTTCGGCAAACATCGATGTTTCTCTGTACTTCCCTTACAAATATACCAATACATTTTTAAACCAATACATCACCAATAGCTTTTTACATTTTACTTCTGTTTAATTTTCTGACGTTAATTTTGAATCATTCATCATTCATTGACGCGGTGTCCACAACACTCAGGGTTTTTCCTCCGTGTGCTTGCAGGGTATGGCTTGCGTGGGGCGGACCAAAGAATGTACCATCGTACCGTCGAACCACTATGGGCCGGTGCCGGGCGTCCCGGTCGGGACCACGTGGAAATTCCGCGTCCAGGTGACCCTCATATTGTCACGGTATTTACGTGTTTTAATGGTCGTGTTCGTGGCATCTCTGGGTGACGTCGCGAAGAAGTCGTGAAATCGAGGTGATGGATTCGATGTTTAGTTGAAGTAATGAATCAGTCAATGGATTAATTAAGTGTTGAAAATATGAGGTTTAAAGTTTTGGGTGTTTTTAGTTCCAATACCATACATTATATTACCAGATGTTTCACTTTGTTTATATTTTGACATGGTATTTCGATTTCATGAACACATTGTGATAAATATATATCTCCTATATGGTGTGAAATTCCCCCATGATTATCTCGCCAACACATTTAGCCATCCAACTCTTAATCCCAACATCCTGAATGATGTCACATGACAATAGGGCTGCAACGATAAGTCGACTAGTTGATCGACAGAAAAATTAAAAAAAATACTTTATATATATATTTATAGAGTCGATTAATCGTTTAGGTCATTTATCAAGTACAAATGCCAAACATTTCCTGCTTGATGCTTCAGATATTCAAGTGTTTCATGGATCATTATAAAAGGAATACTTTAGTTTTTCTTGGCTGCTTGTCAAATAAAGCAAGCACAGTTAAGCTATTATATATATTATATATATATACTATAACTATATGTCATTTGCTATTATTCATGACATTTTGTAGACTTCAATGATGAATCGAAAACAAGATTGTGAGATGAATCGACCTATGAAAGTAATCATTAGTTGCAGCCCTTCATGACAATAACAGCACACTGTCACCATCGACCTGCCGGTGAGACCACCACAGCAGACAGCATCTCGGCAGTAGCTCCTCACTCTGGCGTGTTTCCCTCATGAAACCCCCCAGAAGAAAGTGTACTGTGGTTGATCTTTTTATTCTCTCTCTCCCTCTCCCTCTCTCCCTCCCCTCCTCCAGGTGAGCGAGGCGGGGGTGCACAGACCGCACGTCGGCGGTATCCACGGTCGCAGTAACGATGGCTCCTATTCGCTGGTTTTGGCTGGGGGCTTTGAGGATGAAGTGGTGGGTTGTTGATGTCAGGTTTCTTCCTTTTTTCCCTCCCCGAGTCGTGTGTGTGTGTGTGTGTGTGTGTGTGTGTGTGTGTGTGTGTGTGTGTGTGTGTGTGTGTGTGTGTGTGTGTGTGTGTGTGTGTGTGTGTGTGTGTGTGTGTGTGTGTGTGTGAGAACAGTGTATGAACCGTGTTCACTGTTCAAATGTGAATGGATTTGTTGACTAAGAATGTGTTGAATTATGTGTGATGGGAATGGCATTCAGGGCCGATTGGACTATTTGTTTTTTTTTCTCTTTATTATACTGTCGTAAGGTTTTAGGAATGCTTTTAAATGTTAACAATCACCTTCTGATGTCTGATATTGTCTGCAAGGGCCGTTTAAAAATGGCCTTTATAGACGATGGCTTTTGCGTTGTTTATCGAACTGATGAAATGCAGCCAAACGTAGCAATGCAGTGGTGGGCTCGGTCCCAAGTGTATCGGGATCTGTCAATAACGTACATGTTTTCTGGCAGTGTGGAGTTGTTGCTGTTGTTGTCGGTGGGCAGGCAGTTGTTTTACAATGGCAGAGATCTGGGTTTAATCTTCACTCTGGTTCCAACTGTAGTTAGTACTCTACTGGGTGGTCTGGGGGGTTTAACCCTTGCCATATGGATGTTTAGTTTTAAAAGGTGTTTGTTTGTGTGTGTGTGTGTGTGTGTGTCATTTTCATCGCATGTAATGCTGCGTTCACATGGACTCGGGCATACGGTAGACGGCAAACCGGATATCATTTTAGTGGAATTTATCTGCAAAAAAATTAGGTGAGGCCTGTAGAAAATACCGGCAACAGTAACTGTTTAACCAAAGTTAAAATATTTATACGCAACAGACTTTACAACATGTTTACTACAACGAGAAAACATGGGCCATCTGGACGACAAGAAGCTAATCATTGTGGTGAAACAAATCCTGGAATTATATGATCAGAGCTTGAAATCCTACTGAGATATTACAAGAAAAGCTGACATGTGGCAGGCGATCAGCACAGAGCTGGGCGAAATACCATTACATTTTGGAGGGAACATAACATTTATTTTAAGCTTGCAACAGAATATTAAGAGAAGAGCATTTTATAACTACATGCATTACTAGAATAAATACATAAAATAATAGACGCATAATAATTGTATTTAATATATTTAATTCCATTCTTTGTAAACCATACGACATCACCATGGCAACATACCGTTGCGCACATTTCGCTTCACTGTCCCGCCGTCCCGGCCGACTGTTTGTTTGTTTTCCCCGTGCCGTCCAGAAGGCGTTGTCCGTCTACCATCTGCCTGAAGGTCCATGTGAACGCAGCATACATCCTGCTAACATGTTGCTCATCTTTAATGTTTTACAGGACAGAGGAGATGAGTTTACCTATACAGGAAGTGGGGGTCGCGACCTCTCAGGAAACAAGAGGATTGGAGAGCACTCCTTTGACCAGACTCTGACCCACATGAACCGGTATTCAAACTGGATTTTGAATTACTGCTATTCGTAGTCATTTATTTTATCCTATCTTAATCTGACTCGTTTCACAAGTCCATGTATGATGGGTCCAACGCTAAAAGGAATCACTGCATCTTGCAGCGACCTGGGTTTGATGCCCGACTGCGGTCCTTTTTATTCCCTCTCTAATTCGATCCACTTTCCTGTCTGTCTTAATTATCTTATCCATAAAGCCAATCCAAAAAAAAAACAGTCAGCATATTTGGTTCAGTGAAGCGTTTCATAAAGAACCACGAAACTTGGCAGGTTATCATCACAAATATTACAGTTGGCTAGCAGCAACTGCTAACAATAGCTGCCGCCAGCACTGGTTGGCAGCAAGTCCAGTTTTTGTAAAGCCGACTCCTTTTAATGACAATATTAAAGGCCAACACGAATACAGTTTCTAACAAAGGTCAGCCTTCAGTGTAACTATGGGCCTTGTTCATAGCAGCCATCTTGGTTCCATCTTGGTTCCAAAGGGCGTCGCCGTTTTAAAAGGTCTTCAACATATGCGATGGCAAGGCAATGTAATGTGGGGGATCGGTGTGAGGTCAGAATACATTGTTATGGTGAGACAATTGCATAACAGTGCATCAAAAGGGCACGTTTTTTTGGGTCATTTTAGTGTCTTTCACCCCAAAATAAACCATCTAACAGACCGTTTGTCAAATTCCCTGCCAGGGCGTTGGCGCTGAACTGTGACGCGCCGCTCAACGACAAAGATGGCGCCGAGTCGAGGAACTGGCGCGAGGGGAAGCCAGTGCGTGTGGTGCGCAGCTCCAAGGGCCGACGCATCAGCAAGTACGCCCCCGAGGAGGGCAACCGATACGACGGCATTTACAAGGTACGCTGTGGACACAGTGCAGTGTTTACATGGTACAGTATTTATAAAATATAGTATTTACAAGGTACGCTGTGGACACAGTGCAGTGTTTACATCCAGTAGTCACAAGGTGTTTGAAAGAGTACAGTATTTCTAAAATACAGTATTGACAAAGTACAGTATTTTCATTGCAGTATTGACAAAGTAGGCCTGCATTGTTCCAAATGTATTCAAAAACGATTTGGTATAATTACGCAGCATTTACAAGTTACAGTATTTGCACAGAATTTAAAAGGGTACAGTATTATTTATAATATAGTATTTTAGGTAAGGTATTTGGTATGGATGTCACAAGAAGCGATACTGCTGTACCAAATGGACATTTAAAGTTTTATTTGTATTATTATTCTTTTTACTGTGTGTCCGTGTCAACTCCAGCTGGCGTGACTCGCAGAATAAATAACTAAGTGATGGTGAATGGACTGCATTTATAGAGCCCTATTCAGACCAGTGGCCCCTCAAAGCGCTTTACAATTATTGGCTCACATTTATCCCATTCATACACCGACGGCGGTGTCAACCATGCAAGGGTGACAGCCGGCTGGTCAGGAGCAGTTAGGGTCAGATGTCTTGCTCAGGGACACCTCCTCGACACTTGGCTAGGAGGAGCCAGGCAGCGAACCAGCGACCTTCCGGTTGCCAGACGACACGCTCTCCCTCCTGAGCCGCTGCTGCCCACAATGTAATGGGGGGAGGCAGGAGCTGCATTCCTTACGCTAGTCACAAATAAGTAGTCTTGACTTGGAATCAAAAAGTTGCCAAACTACTAAAACAGCATCTGCACGGCTTTCATGAGTAAGGGCTGTTTTGGCTGTTTTGCTGGTTAGATAAATGACCAACCAATATGGTCTACCGGTTGATTATTTCCAGACGTCTTTCTCTCTCTACACAAAGAGATTTCTAAGAGATTTTAATTGTTAATTAACTATGCTTTCTCAGCTTGCTCCTTGTCCTAGACCATGTGTCCAACACATGGCCGGGGGCCAAATCAGGCCCTCGGCCAAATCCTATCCGGCCCGGGCAATCATTTGAGTTTTCAATTAATTTTGCCCGCATCTTTAACTCCCGCCATGTGCGGCACTACAAGTCCCAGAAAGCATTGCAAACGTGGTCCAATACGCGGGTGCTGTGTGCGGAATTGCCACACCACCTTCCCCCTCACGGCCACACGAAAGCGTACATTATATCCAATGATGCATACTAACCCTACGTTATATCCAAGGATGCATACTAACCCTAACTCTAACCCTATGTTATATCTAAGGATGCATACTAACCCTACGTTATATCCAAGGATGCATACTAACCCTAACTCTAACCCTATGTTATATCTAAGGATGCATACTAACCCTACGTTATATCCAAGGATGCATACTAACCCTAACCCTACGTTATATCCAAGGATGCATACTAACCCTAAACCCTACGTTATATCCAAGGATGCATACTAACCCTAACCCTATGTTATATCCAAGGATGCATACTAACCCTAACCCTATGTTATAGCCAAGGATGCATACTTGGCATATCAGGGCCACTAAGTGGTTCAGCAGCAGCATTTACTTTAGCGTGAGAAACCTGCTACGGCGCATTCAGTTGGACTCCTGGTTTTCCATCGGCAACATTGTAACCTCAAGCAGCAACTAGAGAGGCAGCCACGTGAATCATCGCAAATTGCTTTGCAAACAACTAACAAAAAATGCACCTCGGTCTGCTAAATGGCACATTTAGATTTAAAAAGCTTCAGACGGACCTTGAGAGTAGCTCAGTAGATATAAAGTAGATATCTAGTTTATAAAAATGAACTGATTCACTTTGTCCCTTCAAAGTTAGTCATTTATTTCTTCTTAAATAGCCATTGTTTTTGATTAAATAGGTCTACTTACTGTATCACCTCTGTGGTATTCATTTTATATATATATATATATATATATATATATATATATATATATATATATATATGGCCCTCAAAGCTGTTATCATTTTTGGATGTGGCCCCTGCATAGATTGATTTTGACTCTGATCAGCATAGCATATCTGCAAATGACACACACACACGTACACACACATTGTTCAAAGGCTCCAGTGGCTTTTAATTTACGTGACGGTCAGTATCAATCAATCAATCAAAGTTTATTTGTATAGTATGAATGTTATCAGAGTCCGTTTCGACCGCTGGCGACCGCCTTCTGTTGGCGCTCTAAAAGCCGCGCTTCCAAAGACATTTTCTTAGCATTGGCGAATAACAACACTGGTGAGCGTCAGAGCATCTGGGTGATATGATGATATGATATATATAATAAGCTGGAATGTCACTCGTATTTTTTTATGACCTACAGATGGAGTGTTTCAGATGGGATATGCTTGCACCATGGCAGCTCTCGGCTTGGCCGTAGAAGTCTGCTAAAACACACAGGCACATAAATATCGGTATCCACAACATGGAAAAAATAGATGATCTGGATAGGTGGCGGTACGCACTAATAAGTAGCGATACGCAGGTGGACAAAAGTGCCGTTGAGTGAGTACCGGCCCAATTCAAGCACTGCGAATAATAAATATATGGCACATTCACTCGTAAATATGATGCATCAAAATTATGTATTCGGCTGTCACTGTGCGGCAACTGTCAGCCATAATATGTTAGCATGTCATAAATAAATACTGTAAATAATACAAGTAATGCAAACAAACAGTAAAAAGGCTATCTTTTTACATGTTTCTTTGTAAAACACAATCTACAAACCACTACTACTACAACTACTACTACCACTACTACCACTACCACCAGGACGACTACTACATTTACTACACAGTTGGATTTTTTTGTAGAAGTGTAGAAGAAGTAATAATAACTCAATATTATGGTTTGTCATCTTTGAATGGTATTGTATCATCCTGAAATTAAGGTATTGACATATCATGATACCCAGTTTTAGTGTCTTTATGATTACAATGAGAAGATCTGCCTTTAAATGGTCAAAATATGAGGTTTGAAACATCAGTGAGAAAGGAAAACTAGTTTTAGTCTGATACCATACTTTAAATTTCCATATAATTCAATGTAATGACCCTCAGACTGTTTATCATGGTATTTTAAATTCATGCATATAGTGGTATTTATCCATATCGTGCAAAATCCCCCAAGATTATTGTGATAATAATTTTTCCAAATTGCCTAGCCCTAAGAAGGGTACGGAATAAAGATTTAGCTTTTTAGCCAGGGTGTCGAATAAGGTATTTGGTGTCATTACATTTCAATGGTATTAAATAATTCCTTGCGTTTTATTCATTACAGTGCAGCTGCACATAATCACTAGCCATCCTGATCCCTCAAGTTTACATTCTCTTTCTCTCTGCACATTCAGTTTCAGTCTGGCCTTGTGCCCATTGATCTCTTTTCATATGAAGCCCTTTTCATACCGCCACGCAGCAACCACCCTGACAACCGCCTACCTGAAAGAGTGTTCCCCTATAAAGAAAAGCTTTTTTAAAAACGGTCCAAGGCTGCGATGACGGGCAGGTGCTTCGGTGAAATTTACAGCGTTTGTACGACTCTCTCTTGCTCTCGGTTTAAACGGCGGATCGCGAACGAGTTGAAGATACATACTGCCACCTACTGTAGCTTACTACATCACATCGTTTCAACCCTATGTTGGCACAACCAGGTCGCAGATCAAAACCACGCATTTGCTATAGCAGTAGCTGTGCAAACTAGCTCGGCGCCAGGTAAATAATTCCCCAAGAAAAAAGGCTTCAATCGCTGGTTCCAGAATTGGATGTGCAAGTGGGTATTCAGACACCAGCATTATCAGCTCCTCCAATCGCTCTTCTCGCTGACCTGCGCCCCCCCCCCCCCCCCCCCCCCCCCCCCCCTTCGATTTGATTAGCCAAAGCCAGGCAGTTTAAAATCTGTGCGTGTTCCCGTGGGCAGATACCGCGTTACACCCCTACCGCCGTGATGGAAACCGTTTCCTCTCCCACCGTCCCCTCACTGAAATGACTGGATGCCGTGAGTTACAGCGCGGCGGTGTGAAAGCCCCTTAAAGGATAACTTAGGGATTTTTCAACCGGGAGCAGCAATGTAGACCTATAGGGCATTAGCTCCCGGTCAATGTACATCCTCTGAAAGTGCTTGTTTTGTCACCGACAGGCTCAGCTGGTTATTATAAGTGTATGACAACATTATGGAAAGGATCCCTACAGGGAAATAAAACATTTGTCTTTACCTTTCGCTTGATCCAGCTCAGTTTGCCATTGTGTCTCACCAAGGAGAAGTCTCCTTGCCATCAAAATGATGGGAAAACAGGGTCCAGGTTGAAAAATCCCGACGTTATCCTTTAATGTGTGTGTGTGTGTGTGTGTGTGTGTGTGTGTGTGTGTGTGTGTGTGTGTGTGTGTGTGTGTGTGTGTGTGTGTGTGTGTGTGTGTGTGTGTGTGTGTGTGTGTGTGTGTGTGTGTGTGTGTGTTCGGCGGACCCAGGTGGTGAAGTACTGGCCGGAGATCGGGAAATGTGGTTTCTTGGTGTGGCGGTACCTCCTCAGACGAGACGACCTGGAACCAGCTCCCTGGACCCCGGAGGGCCTGGAGCGCAGCAAGAAACTCAGCCTTGCCGTCCAGGTGAGAGGCGGGACATACGCTGCGTTCGTTTGTAGTCGGAGGCGGGAAGTCGGTGAATGGGTGTTGCAGGCGCCTTCCGTGTGTTCGAGCTCAAAAACTCCAAAAATTGATAACCTTGTCGACGATGTGATTCACTTTTCTTTCTTTTTTTTTACACATCCAATAACTACATAGTAACTATATACTTCATTGTTACAGGTTAAAATAACAAATATTGATGTTGC
The DNA here is from genome assembly GCA_030340625.1 of Merluccius polli. Lineage (NCBI taxonomy): Eukaryota > Metazoa > Chordata > Actinopteri > Gadiformes > Merlucciidae > Merluccius > Merluccius polli. Next base: position 16,021 of record JAOPHQ010006010.1, read on the forward strand.
TTGATGTAGCTAAAGCATACCATTCGGATAATCACACTTCGATGTGCTTTCAAGGATGTAACACTTGTATGGTGTGTGGTGGACAGGAGGACTCTGCCTGTGAAGCTCTGCTTGGTGCCCGGCGATACATCAATGTCACTTGTTAACGTGTTGAATCCCTGCCGTCAATCCAAGTAGTTAATATAATGTGGGACGTGAGGAAGGAAAACTATTAAGGCCTTTATGTGTAATGGTAGGGGGCGAAAACAGTTAATTATGGGTCTTTAGGCAGTGCCCATAATTAACTTCATGAGATACATCATGTGTTCGCCCCGACTATTACACCTCTGTGATCAAGGCCTATTCTGTTAATTTTTTCTTAATCCAACGTTGAATATCTTTGCAAATTGGATTCCTTCCTTCCTTCCTTCCCTCCCTTCAAAATGTTGTGCCTTCCACAGGTTTTCTCAGCAGAAAATGCTGTATTGAATTTCCCATCAAAAATGGTCAAACAGTACCACAATGTGAACAAGTTGTAATTTAACTTAAAAAAGGGATCTTCCCCGACTCTCTCCATTGCGTAGAACAGCCTGTGGGCTGATTTCTGTTATGTTTGAACCGGGCCGGTTTTGGCAGGAAAAAAGGAAGGAGGTGAAATCTAAGTGCGGAAAATGGCTTCAGAAAAGTTCAGAGCTTTTTAATATGACATGTCATATCACATGTCATTTCATGTGCATTATATCCACTCACGCCATCTCTTTAGAACTAAAGTTATTTAGTTTAGTATTTATGATTATAACATTAGTTTATGATTGTTATTGTCTCACTTGTACACTTAGTGGCCAAAGGGGTCAGTAATGAGAAGGGATCTCTGATAGAGGGCTGCATTGGGATTGGGTCCCGCTGGGTCCCGCGGGACCCAACTCAAATCTCGCGGGAGCGGGCGGTATGAACTTTGCTGCTGGCGGGAACGGGCTAAAAAAAAACACTGCGGGATCGGGATGTAGCCTAGCAACAGGATGTCAATAAATGATGTGGAAAGGAAGCTCAAAGAAGGTCTTTACAACAAATAAAATAAAATACAGAGGAGGAGAATAGGATATGAAACAGCCTTTATTTAATTAAAAACTAAATGAAAACAATGAAATAGGAGTGCTATTCCTGGCCAGTGTGTCAAAAGACATGCTGGCCAGGAAAACGAAACAAACAACCCCATGAATCTCTTTATTAATAGCCTATAAAATGACGTGTTTTCTCCTGCGGGACGGGAGAAGACACAAAATCAATGCATTTCTATTGTGCGGGCATAAATTCTCAAAGTTTTGCGGGTGCGGGCGGGAGTGGACATACACATTGCGGGAGCGGGCGGGAGTGTAACACACACTTTGCGGGTGCGGACAGTAATGGTCAGAAATTCAGCGGGAGCGGGATGAAGAAAACAGTCCCGGGCAGGGCTCTAATCTCTGATTCTTACACCTTTAGTACCTTTTTTAACGACAATACTTTCTCCCATTGCACCTGCCCAGTACCCTCCAGGCTACCTCGAAGCCATGGCCAACAAGACCAAGAGGGAGGCGAGCGCGCGAAGCAGCGGATCCGGCCGGGGGAAGCGCCACCGAGGGAGAGGCCGGCCCCGGATACACCCCAAGGTGGAGGTGGAGGAGGTGAAGGTGGAGCCGGGCGAATGCCAGCCGACGACCCGGGAGGAGCAGCTGCTGCCTCAGAGGAATGGTGGTGGGCAGAAGGCCTCCAGAGCGAGCGGTGGGTGCCTTGTTTCATTCAGTTATGGATTTATTTATTGAAGAGTGTTGAATGTTTATGTAATCAGGGAGTCTCAAATGGCTTAAGGAACACAATACTAAAGTTGTAATTAAAATATAATAAGTGTATTAATTATGCTCGCATCTCATAGCCTAAAAACTTGTGTGTGGGTGCTCATGTGTGTGTGTGTCTTTTTCACATGTTTGTGCCTTTTTCGTGTGTGTGTGTGTGTGTGTGTGTGTGTGTGTGTGTGTGTGTGTGTGTGTGTGTGTGTGTGTGTGTGTGTGTGTGTGTGTGTGTGTGTGTGTGTGTGTGTGTGTGTGTGTGTGTGTGTGTGTGTGTGTGTGTGTGTGTGTGTGCAGCAGTGGTCCCAGCAGCCGAGGACCTCCCTGCTAAGAGGATAAAGGTGGAGGAGTCCTTCCAGCTGTCTGTCCAGCAGCGGCAACTCATCCAGGAGGACGCGGCCAACCGGAAGCTCTGGGATGAGGCCATGGTGTCCCTGGCTGAGGGTCCCGTATGTACCCACAATCCATCGCCATCCATTTTGTCGAATACTCGATTGTGATTGGTCAATTACTCCATTATATGGTCTGTTATTTCTGAATAGCAGACCACTGCTATGAATAACAGACCGTTGCTATGGATGCTATTTCCAAATGTAGAATCTAACAGGCTATTTTATTTTCTGCAGAAGGAATAAAATCATTTTTACATCAAACAGTAACTATTTGAACAATGTCGACGGTTGCCGTCGAAGCCGCTCAAAGAATGATTGTTTCAATGGATGAACTAGTTGAACCAATGCTTGGCATTCACATAATTAATAGTGAAATGAAAATGACTACCAAGTGATTGGTAAGGTCAACTATGGTTGACACAACTTTGGCTGTGGTCAAGCTGACATTATCGTCTGCAGTGCCTTCTGCTAGGATCAAAACTGTCATGTGATTGGATGTGCTATGCGTCCAAAGATTAGATCAAATGATTGAAACTTTAAAGGTAATTTTAAGGACAGTTTTAGCTCTGCATGCTCATCAGGTATGCCTGGCATCGACATTCTCTCCATGAGACATGAATTGCTTGAGGCTGCTTCTAGCATTTTTGATCGTCTAAAACATTGAAGGCCTTTAGAAATAATTAGGACACTTAAAACACCTGGTGTCTGAGCTTGTCTTCAAAAGGTTAACTAACCCTGGCCGCTCCTGTTAACAAACCTTCCTGTGAGCTCAGTAAGATGTTTTTACAATAGTGGTGGCATTTAAAGGTGTCATTTTCCACGAGTCTCACTACCACGTGTTGCTAAGAAACAAGATAGTTTGACTCGCTGGTGAGTCACACAGGCGTTTAATAATGCTTCTGTTAGTGTGTGTGTGTGTGCGTGTTGCTCTTGTGCTGGTGATCTAATAAAATGTGTTAGAACTCAAGTAAGTAAGTCTTAATTAAATAGATAAAAGTCCCTGTTAAATTACAAAAAGGACTAAATTGATCTGCCTTGCTTGTGTGTGTGTGTGTGTCTCTTGTGCTGGTGAATCTAATAAAATGTGTTAGAACTAGTGGTGGGCATAGATTAATTTGTTTAATCTAGATTAATCTAACTGTAATCTTGGAATTAATCTAGATTAATCTAGATTAAAATGGCTCATTTGAATTCTGTCGAAGGCATTCATAATATGTGTGTGCTACCTAAATAATGACTAAAAAAGTCTGATTGCTGACGGGGGGGGGGGCGATTGTTGACCGGAGGGGGAGAGGTGCGCGATTGTTGACGGGGGGGGGGGGGGGTCAGTAATGACACCGCGAATACGGACGTTTATCTTCGTTTTTTTTTTTATCGGACGTTTATTTTTTAAGAGGCCCCTGATTGGCCGAGGCCCCGGGCTGACGCCCAGGTAAGCCCGTGCATTAAGGCGCCACTGCCCAGACCTACGACCGACGGGGGGGGGGGGGGTCGCCGGGCAGAGGACGCAGCCGTTCCGCAGCGCTTACCTTCCTTGGTGGAAATCCGGTATAGACTCAGCTCCCAACCCAACTTTGAGAATAGATTAACGGCGATCATTTTTTTATCGCGCGATAAGAGTCTCACGTTATCGCAGCGCGTTAACGCCGATAACGGCCCACCACTAGTTAGAACTCAAGTAAGTCTTAAATAAACGGATAAAAGTTCCTGTTAAATTACAAAAATGACTAAATTGATCTGCCTTGCTAACGTGTGTCTGTCTGTCTGTTTGTGGGTCAATCCGTGCAGAACTTCTTGTGTAAGGTGGAGCAGCTGTTCATGTGTGTGTGCTGCCAGGAGCTGGCCTATCACCCTGTCACCACAGTGTGCTCACACAACGTCTGCAAGGTTAGTGACCATCGACTCTACGACATCCCATCATCTCTTATATTCTTTGTCTTCAAACGTGCTTTAGGTGAGATACAGATGCTTATCTGAGTGTCATTTGTTAGAAATGGCCTAGCCATCCGCCAGCTGTTAGTGAGTGAAATGCTCCGTGAGAAATGTCTGTTTCGAGTTGACTGCACCTGCCTCTGCATGAGCCAATTTAGTCTCCCCCTCTCCCTCTCCCTCTCTCTCTCTCTCTCTCTCCCTCTCTCCCTCCACTTCTCCAATCTTAAATAATATATTTTTGTTGTTTCTTTGCTCCAGACCTGTCTCCAGCGATCCTTCCGTGCCGAGGTGTACACGTGTCCAGCGTGCCGCCACGACCTGGGCAAGGACTACGCCATGGCCCCTAACAAGACCCTCCAGATCCTGCTGGACCAGTTCTTTCCCGGCTACAGCAAGGGCCGATGAGGTCGGCGGCTGGATGTCATTGTTGGCGGGAAAATATCAAATACAAAAAAAACAAGCGACACTCGCAACACAACGTTCACAATAGCGTTTAGCTCATACTTTCCAAAATACGCATATAAGCTCCACGTTGAAAATGCATAGCTCTACAGACAGGAAAAGGAAATAGCCCCCAGTCACACACACACACACACGCACACACACACTGCATACAAAGTCATTAATGTATACGATAGCCCCTTAACGAGACCACAGCGGAAACTGATAAACGTATGGACCGCCTCCATCCAAATCACCAGCCTAAATTTGAACCCAGAAGGTCTGGGTCCATCATGCTTTCTATCCAGTAATTGTACTGCCACACTGTCCGCCGATGCCATGAGTTCATAGTTCTCCCTTAAACCAGGCGATGCATGTCTGCCAACCCTGTGCGTTAGCTTTCGTTCGCCATCCAAGCAGTGCTAGGTCAAATTACACTAATTACAAGTTGTGAGTACTTTAGGCATTCTTGTGCCTAAACTACTAACGGCATTGTGGGAAGACTCGTTCTGCGAAACCGTTCAACAGGTTTTTTTCCACGCCATTCAGTTTTTATTTATTTTATCAATAAAAAGAAGAAAACCAGTACATCTCTGTATAGAAATCCTACAATGTTTAATGTCAATTGAAGCACTTTAGAACCATTTGACATTATTTTCTAGCCTCCATATGAAGTCATATTCAGCAGCAAATGGTGAGGCAGTATTTTGAATATACGTACGTATCCAAACGAGCAGCAGTGGCTTCTGGTTTGTTTTTCTTCAAACTTCAAAGCTAGCAAACGGAGCTAAGCTACCGTTTTTTTTAGGCGCCTCTGCATAATCTCAGACAAATGAAAGGTTAAGCTAATTGACATTTAGCACTTATGGTTGTTTCTCATTAAATCGAATTAGTCTAGCTAGGCACTATTGCTACTAGAGCTCAGCTAGTCTAGTTAGTCTGCTCTCTACTTATGAATATATGTTGCTATTATACTGCAAACTCTGCAGTAAGACCCAAGTCATGCAGTACAGACGTATGTCTTTTTTTATGAGAATTTTCTTCAGAGCACAATTACAAAAGTAGACATAATGCCATAATCCGTTTGGAGAATGTCCAAAGATAAATGACAGTCAGTCTGACTCATTCGTTCTTGTTCACCAAAAGTTAGTAAATTTCAAAAAATCAATCATGACAAAAAAAATCACCAGCTAAAGTAAGTTGTTCAAAATACCTGCCGAGGGACAACAAAAAATGTGTGGATCTGCGATAGAAGTTCATTCGATTCGAAGTTTAATCATGGATTATATAAAAAGGAACTGTAGGAGAAGTGTCCATAAATGTGGTTGACATAAAATAAGCTAAAAATGTATGCACTCGCGGTCCCCACCAAATGGCGTATATAATATTATATTTAAGCACAAGGAAGTTTTAGAGATGCATCCTGCCAGTAAAAACTCCTATTGCTTTTAATTGAATCCTCAGCATTTTCCCCAAGAAATTGAAATGGGGGGGGGGGGGGGGGGTAAGCCTAAACATTATTGTCATTTGTCATTTCCATTTTAGAATGTCACCCTGTGGGAATAACCAAAAAAGATAATTTGGTTGCTCTCATTACAATAATCGACTTTATACTATCAAAACTTCACAATGGACAGTAAATGGGATTGTTTTGTTGTGTGGCGTCGTCCCGGTCAGTCGGGATTGGTCGTCACGACAACACACTTTGCAGTTTGTTTGTCTGCATATGGCAATGGTCGAGGCATTACGACTTCACAACTAGAATAGTGTACAGTAATTGTGTTCACTTATTTCACAGGATAAGTGCAGATTTAGCGGTTTTTGTGTCATGTAATTTATCCAAAACAGTTTTCAACATACAGTACCTCTTATTGCAGCATTAATCATGGCTATTACGAACGATCAGCTTTGCGTTCTCATTTCACTATACTTCATTGTATTTATGGTGACTCCTCATACTCTTAATTGTTTAAGCACACAACAGTGAAGTCACATGGTTGACTCATGGTTCAATCCATACATTTGACAACATGGCGACAAATACAAACTGATGTAACTAGGTTGTCGCAGGCCACACTCATCACAGGCTAGATTGTAATTTGAGTGGAGGAGATATGTTGGATAAGATGAGCAGTGACTGGAGGTTGGCAAAACCCTTCACTTGTTACTGAATGTTCAGTCTACCAGGTCTACGCAAGCTGCAACAGGTGTCTCTCGCTAAAGCCTATTGGTGGGTCGTTCCAGAGGGGCGGAGTCTAAAGCTGTCACGCACACATGTTCACATGTAATCTGTAAACGAATGGTTTATTGATGAGGTCTACGTAAGACCCCCACTTGGTCCCCAACACTTTGCTAGTCCCTTTTTAGTTTTTTTTTAACCTTATGTTTAGCTGGCTGTTTGTTTGTTCTTTGTGGCTAAAGTCCTTGTTTCCTTTTCTGCAAGTTCTTGGCTTCTTTTTTTTCGGTTTGTTTTTTCACAACATGCGAATCCAAACGACGCTATCGCCTCTAAATCTAACTGTGACGTACTTTACTCTTAACACCGTTGTTCAAGCCTGCTTGACCCTTTTCTTCTTCTCGGATGGACCGGCGAGCGACTAGTCCTCATTTCTGCTGCTGTATGCGCCTCTATACTACACACTCTTTACTCACACGCTCTCTCTCTCCCCCGTTCCCGTCTTTTACCCTCTGTGCCCTTCAGTACTAACGTTTTTTCTAGACGTCTTGTGGACGCTTGGCTAAGTGTTGTGTTTTATGTTTTTTGACTATTGCACTCTTTTGACGAAAGAAGAAAAAAAAAATGATTGAAAAGACACTCATGGTCATTCAGTTTCATATACTGTGTAATATTATGTATGTATGCCTTTTTGTGTTCAATCATTTTAGTTGAGTCGTTAGTCATGTCGATGTGGAGGCGTCAGGCCATTGCAGAGGAGTTGTCATCGCGTCATATTGTGATCTGAAATTTTATACATGTTATAATACTTGATATGTTCTATTAAATATTTTGATTCCAGAAAACGTCTCATCCTGGAATCTGTTTGTCTTGCCTGATCACTTTAATTGTATTTTATTGTGCAGTGCACGATATTTTTAGATCAACAAAACATTTAGCAGTCGCATTATACAATCCTTTGCTCGATCAACAAGTACTGATTAAATGTATAAAATGTAGGTATAAAAGTATGGTATATGGAATAACTTGCTTTAATGCATGAAATGAAAAGCAAGTGGTGACTGATCATTTGATTTACAGCTAAATAGTTAAATATAGTTGCATGTTCAGTTATGTGAAACCAAGTTATATCTGGGTAATATGACTTCGCTTTAACCAAGTAGTTATCGAGTCAATGTAAAGCACCAACTTAAAACGGCACGCATTTAACATTTTGTAGTCCAGCATTTCTCACACACACACTCAACTCTAAGTATTACAACGACTGTTCATCTTCAAGAGCTCCCTTCTAGATATACAGTAATAGTAATTGGCATAAATTAAATCATGGCGTAACAAGATCTAAACTCTAGAGATCAATGGTGTTGAATGAGTGTTTTGAATAAACAATAAAATGAGTTTCTTTAATTACTTTATTAACACAGAAGCACAACAGGTACCACTATGCGGGTGAACAACAAACTTAAATCTATAATGAAAAGGATTAAAAGGAATGCTAGTCCAAAACTTCCGAAATATTATATAATCACAGCAATTTTTCTTAACTTTCAAAAACAAATGCTACAATAACGTCAGGTATACATCACAGAAAGAAGCCAAAACTGAAGCCTCTGAATCAGTCACATGCAACAGCGTCCATCTTTTGCACTCAAACCTTTCTAGTCTAACTCGAAATCACTATCCAGCTATAAAGTACCAACAATTGGGGTCGTTGCTCAGCGAGCCGTTTGTACAATCCTAATACTTATAGTGCGGTGTCGTCCTTCAGAAAACACTTGGTGACTGAAATGGGATTACGTTGGACAGCCGAGATGAAGTTTCGATGTTAAGCTTTGAAACCAACGACAGGAACGCGGGGAGCCATTTCAAGTGTATCCGTCTGACGTTCTTTGTTTTACATTCAAGAGACGAAGACTACTTCTCAGTCTATCACCAGCGGAAACATACTGATCAAAAAGGAAAAAAAATGACTGAAATACTAAAAATGTAATGACTGAAATACTAAAAATGTAACAAAAGAAATTGCCATTGCAACACGCTCATTCTAAATCCCAACAACCAAAAACCCTGTGGTTTCTAATCCTAACACTACCAATTAACCTTATATGATAGTAGCGCAATAAAGATAGATACAGATAAGACGGGGTGGAATCGAGACGCACGTCTACCCATCACCTGGCTGGGAAAACCAAAGTTGTGCATGTTTTACTCGTTAGCATTTGGATTACATAAAGGAGACTTGATTAAAAAGTTTTTTGTTTTTTTTACTAAAGTTACGATATATATGTAAACCTATAGAATGAGAAGGAGCGGAGAGGGAGTTGGGAGGATGCAGAGGTAACAAGATTTAAAGCATGGGGGGGCAAATGACGGTGGTGGTGGACTAAATCTACTTAGGTGGGGGGGGGGGGGGGGGGGGGGGAGCAAAACCAAGTCGAGTCCAGCACAGGGGTGGTCCAGAAGCTACTCCTCATCTGAAGAGTCCCTGTCGAAGGTGTAAGCCATGAAGAGGACGTCGGGACGAGGCGGGACGAGGGCATGGCCCGGTTTCACAATCTCAAAGCCTAGGAAACTGAATGTACGCACCAGCTTAGCTGTCACGTTAGAGGGGGGGGGGGGGGGGGGGGGAGAGAGGCGTAAAGAGTTAAAACAAAGAAAACCATTCATAAAGTAATTATGTTAGATGTGCAGTTTATATAGGGGGGGGGCGTGTTATGAGTATTCAGCGTGTCAACGTACCACGTTCCTCTCTGTTCTTGTAAAAGCAGACGAACACGCTGACAACTTTCAGATGTTCCTCAGCGTACTCGAGGAGAGCGGCCAAACTGGAAGGAAAGAGGTCATGTGCCACAGTGAACAGATGACAACAGGGCCACTAAATTGTTAGTAACACATACGAGAACGTTTATTGCCTGTACCCATTTGCAAAATGGGTACAGGCAAGCGATACGCCAACCAACTTCATTTGTAGAAAGGGTTTAGTGTCGTGACAAACTCTAAAGTACATTCATTACAATTCATTACCACTGCCTTGACAGTCGTGCTTAAAGTAATAATTACACTGATATTACTGTCGGGGCAAACCAGGAACAGAAGGGCTGCACGATTATGACAGCATTGATAATTGTGATTGCGATTATTCATTCTGTGGCACCTGTGTATTAAAAAAACAATTTATAATTTTTAAATACTTTTTTTATGAATTACAACCTTTCACGTTTAGCTAATTGCAGAGGCCAAAATCGCAATTAGAATTTGTATGCAATTAATTGTGCAGTCCTAACTTGAACAGATACTTGTCACGTCTAGACTTCAAGGACTCTGACACGGTTGTCGTTTTCCACGGCTGCTCTCACCTCTCCTTGCTGCCCTCGGGAAGCGGGTCTCGGGGTATCTCCACGTAGAGGGCGTTGCTGCTCAGCACAGCATCCCACTGTATCGCCTTGGTAACAGTGGGGCGACTTTGGAAGTGGAGCATCCCCGGGCGACCGTTACCTGCGGGCTCCTCAGTCACTGTTAACTTCCTGTCCTGAGAGGGAAAAGGAAAAAAAGGAAAATTAAGACCACACCTTGTAGCGGTCTTAAGTCTAGTCTACAACACAAAAGTTATAATGGCCATACAGAGGGGCGATAGACTTTGGATCATCGACAGTTCCTGTCGTTTCTTTGTGGCGTTGTCCTGCCCGCTATGTTTGTACAATGTTTGTCGTTGTTGTTGTTGTTGTTGTTGTTGATGCATGCCATTAATGTAAGACCGGAGTCCCCTGTGAATGATGTGTAGGGCTGGGCAATATATGGATATTATATTGATATCGTGATTTGAGACTAGATATCGTCTTAGATTTTGGATATCGTAATGTTGTGATATGGCACAAGTGTATGTTCCTGGTTTTAAAGGCTGCATTACAGTAAAGTGATGGGAAAAAAAGAAAATACTCGGTACTTTTCAAGTATTTAATTCACACTAGAGTATACAATAATAGGCTTTACCATGTGGTTATTTTATATAGACTTTCTTTACTGAATTACCAGAAAACATGCTATATCGTGATATATATATATATATATCGTTATCGAGATATTAAATGACCGATATCGGGATAGAAGACATCGGCCATATCCCCCGGCCCTAAAGGACGGCGTCATGCCGACATTCACCAACTGTTTCCGAGTGCACGGGCAGGAGCGACCGGCCGACCCACACTCACCGAGTAGAGAGGCAGAGCTGAAGGAGTGTGATCCCGTGTGCCATTCCCTCGCCCACCTGGGATCTTCAAAGGTGGGAGAGGGGCATCAGGAGCACCACAGAGGCCCCGGGCTGCGGGTACTACTACAGTGCAGGGACAGGCTGGCGAGACGCAGACATGGAGGAAGAAATGACAGGGCGACTCGTTAGTACTCAGAGTTGGCTGCTGCTGAACACCGTGTGTTATAGACAGTTATTATCGGAGACCAGCTTCCTGGTTGTTACCGGATTCACAATCAAAAAATGAATCATCTGGTGTTCATGTCAAGAAAACCCCTAAAATAATGGAATGGGAAAAATATGTGCAAAACCAAGACGATTAATAAATTATGTATCATTAACACGGTGGGCATTTGTCGCCATCTTATCTGGTTTTGAAAATTAACTATTGGCCAAAAAAAGGGCAATATCTATTTAGTGATAATGTAGTAAAAGTAAAGCGCCACTTCCGGATTAAACCTCCGATCTTACTCGCGACTTCCGGAGCGGAGAAGTCACCGTCGTGTAAACGCAACTTTACTCGACATTGTTTTCTTAATTGAGATACTTTTTAATAAGGTCTACCTTTCTTCTTCATTAACGGAATTTGAATAATAAATTGAATTTCACGTTAGGTGGCATAATGACATTTATTGAGAGAAAACAGATGTGTTTCACGTAGCCCCGTTATAGTAAAGGGGTTACTTTAAATTGAAATAATAATAATAATAATGATGATAATAACTATAGAGACGTGTTTGTATTTAAGCATTTAAGACGAGTCCCTCGATTAAGTAGAGATAACGCTAATTTAAATGTAATGTCATTACCATGTCATGGGCAGGCGATGTTTACCAAAGTAAAATGCAGAAGCTTGACAAAGCCCTGGCCGCAGTCAATGTTAGGCGGCTAGTTTAAAGTTGTCAGCTCAACAGTGAACTGTGAACCAACGAGACGTGTTGTGTTGACTTCAGGGCTGGTGAAGACATGTCCACTTGGACGTGGTTTCTGATACATAATAAGTGCGAAGTAAAGGGTCGTTCTTCCGTAGCTACCAGGCTAACGCTAGCCTGGGCCACCCATCCCCCACCGCCGTTTTGTTTTCCCTAGGATGGCGAAGGCAAGTCCCGCCCCCACCCTGAACCCATCTCGAATCTAACACCTAAACTTAACCATTTCTAACCTTACTAAACTAACCCTCGACTTAACCGTCTCTACCCTTACGTATCTAAACTTAACCATCTCTAACCTAATACCTAAACTTAACCATTTCCAACCTTACTAAACTAACCCTCAACTTAACCATCTCTACCCTTACTTATCTAAACTTAACCATCTCTACCGTTGCTAAACTAACAGTCAACCATCTGACCTTACTTACCTAAAACTTAACCATCTCTAACCTTACTAAACTAACCCTAAACTTAACCATCTTTAACCTAAGACCTAAAGTGAACCATCTAATCAGCTGAAATCGAGCCATTTATTAACGTAGACCTTTGATCTAAATTAAAAACCTCAACATAACTTTGCAACATAAAATGGAGACGAGGTTTCCCACATCCTCCACACTAACAAACAACACAACAGTGGCTTTAACCAGCTACGTGTTGTGTGACGTCACGTCCTCATTCATTATTCATAAGACGCCTTCGCCATCCTAGGGAAAAAAAATAAAACCTCCGCCTCCCCCACCCTAGCAGCAGCTAGCGGTGACGCTGCTACACATATATATATACATCAATAAAAGCCCGCCGCGTCGCTTACCTGCCAATCATGTCACAGATGCTACTACTACTACTACTACTTAGGTCAGCCATGGTAGCGGGAGACTGCTGTTTTCCTTCCTTCTCGCGGGCAAAGCAATGACTGTTGAGGATCCGCTGGAGGTTGGATTTTACCATCCGGCCTCGGAGCGGGACGACGGGCCGACTGCTCTGCGCGGGGGTCGGCTGTGAGTGAGAGCGGCGCACGGCGGCGGCGGCGGCTCAGCCGTGGCTGCGCTCGCGGACACCGCCGCACTTCCGGTGCCATTTGTGTTATTATCTTCTTATGAGCCAACCACCGACTCGTTATTTTTTTATAATTATGTATGATATATATATATATATATATATATATATATATATATATATATATATATATATATATATATATATATATATATATATTATGTCATTATAAACAACGACAAAAAAAGATTAGTGGTAACACACACACATACACACACACACATATTATATAGAAATGCTCTACAATGTGCAATATTCTGCAATGATTCCTCAGGACTGTGTACCTTACCCCCCCCTTTTTGTTTGCCTATGTTTATATTTTATTGTATATTTTTTTTATAATTATATATATATATATATATATATATATATATATATATATATATATATATATATATATATATATATATATATATATATATACCTTACCTCCCCTTTTTGTTTGCCTATGTTTATATTATATTGTATATTTTTATACAGTTGCCAGTTGCACTGTCATGGCTTTTAATCTCATTGTGTTTCTCTATGTGTTTAGTGACAATAAAAGGCATTCTATTGCATTCTATATATAAAGTAAGTATAAAGTAACTGTAGCTAACGCTTTGTCAAACAATTGCATTTTACTCTTTACTCACTTTATTTTATATATATATATATATATATATATATATATATATATATATATATATATATATATATATATATATATAGGGTTAGGGTTAGTTAATAATAACAATAATAATAATTATATATATATATATATATAATTATTATTATTATTATTGTTATTATTATTATTATTATTATCTTTTACATTTTGAGAAAAACAGATATAGAGATATAGTGTTACCTCCTCATCTAATGGCAAAAGTGGAAATAAATACAATCTTTGGGATATCTGCGTTGTGTAGTACATTGTTGAAGAAACCAGCCAATTGTTGTGCAAAGGTCAAATGACCCAATATTTAGCCAGCCACTATATTTTGAGTGCACACAGTGGGAGTGCATTTGGCAAGGTGTTCTGCAGTAACCTGAAGACGAGAAGAATAGCATATTCGTTCAGATGAAACAGATCATAATACTCAAGGTCAGGGTGGTGATAAGGAACTGACTTTTGGTGGGAACCAACCTTGTGCAAAGACAGAAACAGAGAACAGAGAATAGAGAATGAAACTTTCGCCATGTCTGTTTACGACTAAAAGGCAGTATACCCAGGATATGCAACGCAGCAATAAGAGTTATCATGATACAATGATCAATAGGAATATATTAGATATTTTTCTCTGTTGTCTATTTGGATGGAGTCAGCAATCTTTTCTCGAACCCTGGAAGCTTACGGACGTCCAGGAAACAAAGTGACCGGGAGATCACAATGCTTCTGATTTATTCAAGTCGTTGGCACATATTTATACAGTATCAAAAACAAGTTGTATGCGGCCCATCAAGGCCCTGTCCAGAATGATGTCTCCGGCACCCCCAAGACGAGTATTTGAAGAAGCAGAACAATGTCGCTGAGTCATGTGTGAAGCAGGGTCAGGTACAAGGCCTACACAAGAGCTACACGTTTATACAGTAGTTCACATTTAGTGTGGGGGAAGAGACATTACACCTTGGGCTGGAGAAACCTTACAGGCACCTGAGGGATAACAGATAAGGTGGTTGCTCTACCCTCGCACATGTATAGTCTAAACATGAATAATTGTCACACACAGTTACACACAATATATTAAAGCATAATATCAAGTTCATCATGACATTGACATACCGTACACAACTCCTAACAGTCAGGTTGCTCCCTGAGCAGTGTGGCCCTCTACTTGGGCTTTCCCACTAGAAGTGTCTCGCAATACTTGACTTCAGATACCCACATATACCCCGGGACCTGTTTGGTGCATTGCCTTTTCTTGTCTCCCCAGTAAATCCTGGTCTCTACTACTCCTGATCTTGCCCCATGTCAATGGTGCCATCCATGATGGCTTCTGCCAGTTCCACATCTGATCCATCTATCATCTGATTCTCATTGCAGCAATCTGGGGACATTTCACGTTTCTAATAACACATACCTGCCCATTGCCCAACTGTGACTTTACGTAATAATCCTCCTATTCATTCTCTACATTTGGCGTGTTTCCCCTGCCCCCCACAATGCCTTTACACTAGCTTTAAACCACATATGAACGGACTTTGTTAAAGAATCATCGACGTACACTATGCTCAGGGGAAAACCCTCCTACAAACATTGAGGTATGAGCTCTCTGTTACACACCTAGTCGGCTGAGTCAGCGAATGTTTTGATCAATAAACCGTAGCAGCTCAACATAAAGAGCTAAGTGTGTGCTTGCTTGTTCTGAACCCCCCACAGTCTTACATTTAGCTCCAGGAAAACTGGTTTTCAGCTTTCAGCCAATAAATACAGCTACATGTATTTGGCTAACCACTGACAGCAACTAGTGGCAATTTCATGGACACTATTGAGCATTCCTGAACAAGTCCCAGCACACAACGGTGCACAAAAGGTGGTCTAGTGTAGACAAATTAGGCCTACCTGGTATAGTTGAAAACAAAAACAAAATAACGGTATGTAATAATAATAATAATAATTATATAATAGTGTTGTTTTTTTTGCTAAGACAATTTATGTTTCTCCTCTATATTTGTATTTCATTAAAAAAAAACATGAAAGGTAACAACGCACACATTGTGTTACTAAAAAGTGCATACGTGTGTGTGTATGTGTGCGTATGTGTGTGTGTGCGATCATGTACGGGTTGCCATGTTAATTACATTCCCTTATCCGACCAAGAATGTGCACTTTCATGCTTCTCCTGATTGTCCTTGCTTTAAAACAACTTAGGTTCCTCATGAACATGTGTAATATTCAATTAAACTAAAAAAAGTGTTATTGGCATGGGAAACAAATGTTTACATTGCCAAAGGAGGTGAAAAATTAAGCCAAAAGAAAAGTACTAAATACAAGAGTACTAAATACATTTTAAAAAAGTCAAATATGGACTACCAGCATATAGAAAGTCCAGCATACAATATCTCCTATAAACAGATACAGTAAAGATACCACTGTACACACATTGTGTTTACAATAGCATCCCCCTCTCTATCAGATCTGCCCTCTCCATTGATTCCTTTAAATCCAGGCTCAAAAAATACTTTTATTCTTTAGCGTTTGTTTCCTCCTGATGTGTTTTAATTTGTTCCTATGTCTTGGTCGCTTCCTACCTATGCGCTGTGTGTATTGATGCTTATGTGTGTGTTTTTTGTGTTTGTTTTTAGTGTTTTTTTATTGTGATTTTACTTGCCTGCTCTGTACAGCACTTTGGTCAATGTGAGTTGTTTTTAAATGTGCTTTAGAAATAAAATGTACTTACTTACTTACTTACAGCGTGGAGGATATGTGCAATAGCGCAATTATTGTGAACAGCCAGACATAGTGCAGTTTAATGTTTCACAAAGATGTGCTGGGGATTCAAGTCCAGTGTGAACATCCATCCATCCATCCATCCATCTATCCTCGGCCTGTAGGGGGCAGCGCATCGGCCTTTCCCCCCCGGTACGCCTGTTTCGCATTTTACCACGCTAACTAAGTTTGTCCCTCTGCGCGCCCCCTCGCCGTTTAGGAAAAAAAAAAGAAGCGCCGCCTGACTGTGTGCGCGAGCGAGAGAGAGCGAGCGAGAAGCAGCTCGCAGCTGATGTAGCCGACCGACCCACTACTACTATAGCAACAACAAGCGCACACACAAGATGGAGAGCGACACCGCTATCCGGAGAGTCAAAGCACCGCTCCTTTCTTCGCCGCCTCCGAGTCGCGTACGGCCGACCCAGCGGCACGCTGGCAGCGGGGACCCGTGCGGGGGTAACGGTAACGGTAACGGTTACGGCGGCGGCGGCGACCCGGGGCGGCAGATGAACAACGACGACAACGACAACAAGAAGAAGAAGCCAGAGGTGAGCGCGCTGCTGCCGCCGCTACGGGAGGAGCTCGCGGCGTCCTCGGTGTGCGTGTTTCTGCTGGCGCTGTGGGCGCTCGTGCATCTGTCCCTCCAGCAGCTCGTCGTCGGCCGGTCCACCGGGGAGTTCAACGCCGTGCGGGCCAGGTGAGGTTCTGGTTCTGGCTTCCTCTCTCTCTCTGGGCTTCTTCTTCTTCTTTGCTCCACCTCTACTGTATTGTGAATTAGTGCCGCTGGTGGTCACCTTTCCCTCAGTTCAGGTGTGTGTGTGTGGTGACAGTTCTCTTTTTTATTTGTGTTGTATTCTGAAACTCACCTCCTTATACACACACACACGCACGCACACACACACACACACACACACACACGCACACACCCTCTCTAGAAGAAGCGCAATGCCCCCCCCCCCCCCCTCCTCTCCAGGTAACCCGGGAAGCCTGCCGCAGGTGTGTCACAACAAGCTGTGTTAGTGACACAGCTTTGAACAGGAAGCACTGACACTAGTAGCCACAGTGGTTTTGTATTGGTGAACAAGCTGTTAGTTACAGCTCTGGGTTACCGCCTGTAACACACTGACAATGAATGAATGCCACTGCCAAGACATCTTCTTCTTTTTAAGTTCAAACAATAGGATGGCGTGGTTGTTATTCGGTGTGCAGCCCTCCCCAGGGCGTGCAGGGAGTGACCTCGGATCAAAGGTGAATGAGAAATGCAAGTAAAGGATGCATTTGTGTGACAAGCCTCACAAACCGTGCTTTGTTTTCTTGATTGTCGCGTGGCTTCGGATGTCACCGGCTGTGTTGCGACCACACCTGCACAATAGTGCAGGTGTGGTCACGAAGGGTTACGTGTATTATGAGGGATGAGGAGGAGCAATGGATTTACACATCTAGCTGCCTAAATGATGTTGATGAGCGGTCCTGGTTGAGCCAGTGGGTGAAATGGTAGACCTATACCTGTCCCACTTTCAACACACACACACTGAAAACTGGATGGAGATGGATGTTAAACTAATAATGAATATAACGTAACATGGAACACAATATATGGAGAAAATGTGGTATATTAGTAAATTATGATATTTGTATCGTTGTACTCCAATAGATATAATCTGAAACAGGAACCACTCTGTTATAGACGGCCTAATGTAAACTCAAACTCAGTTTAATACAATGGGATATATGGTCCACTTAAAAAAAAAAAAAAAAGTATATCCGGTCTGAAGTCCAAATGGATAACCTGTGCATTCACATATCTGTCAACGGCGGTGTAGGACAGAATGACCATGTTGTTATGTATGATGTCATGGTTTGTTTTATGGGGCTCGGCTTGAGGGTGGGTTTGATGTTAATACTGGACTTTTACTCCAAGCTAAATAAATATGAGGAAGCAGGAAAAAACATGACTCTCTGGTGATTGGACCACTGCCAAAACCTTTCAAGGAAGCTGCAGGATCCTGATTTGGTTTCATCGTAGAAGACGTTAATGATCCTTCCGCAGGTCCCCCCCCCCCCCCCCCCCCCCCACACACACACACACACACACCCCCCCACACACACACACACACACACACACACACACACACACACACACACACACACACACACACACACACACACACATATATTCATGTTAAAGACCTGCTTCTTTATGTCCATGGTACTCCCCTATTGGTCCTCCTCCCCCCCCCCCCCCACACACACACACATATTCATGTTACAGACCTGCTTCTTTATGTCCATTGTACTCCCCTATTGGTCCTCCACCCTGACCCCAGGCGCCACCTGGAGCGCATCACCAGCGTGGGCCCGCGGCCGGTGGGCAGCCAGGAGAATGAGGTGCTGACGGTGGGCTACCTGCTGGCGCAGATCAAGCACATCGAGGCGGAGGTGGCGGCGATGGGGGGTCCCCACCGTCTCAGCGTGGACGTGCAGCGGCCCACAGGCTCCTTCTCCATTGACTTCCTTGGGGGCTTCACCAGCTTCTACGACCGTGTCACCAACGTGGCGGTCAAGCTGGAGCCCAAGGCCGGCGCGTCGCATCTCATGCTGGCCAACTGCCACTTTGACACGGTGGCCAACAGTCCAGGTACCGGGAGAGACCATTAGGTCGGAGATTTGCTTGCTTTTTATAACCACGTGAACGGAGTTGTTCACACACTTGCTTATGTTGCGTGTTACTGGAGAACTCCACTAGAGGGCGCACCAGAGAATGCAGACCGCATAGAAATCCCGATAAACATGGCGACACTCGACGAGGTCACCTTCTTGTTCATTTTGAGATCACGGCGACAGCGGCAGCATCGTAGATGGTATGTAGGGCCCCTAAATCATGCACGTCGTGACACTGGCGAGTACGTTTCTCGCGTTCTGCCTACACTGCCCCCTACCGCTCATGTGCGTATTGCAGCGTGCGGACACGTAGCATTCATTTCTGAGGACGTGCACAAAAAATGTGGGTAATTACGGCAGCAGTAAGACAGGCGAAAATGGAGAGAAAATAGAAAAATGTAACACAATATATTACAAAAAATAAAATACAATAGACGGATAATAAACATATAATGTAATAATAAAATGTACATGAGGTGCAAAATGTAATTTAAAAAGTGTCCAGGTGAATGGACGGTGTATAAATGTCAAGTATAAAGTGTGTAGTCCAGGGGTATACTGTATATAAATACATCATCACAGTCATAGAACGTCACATAGAACATCAATGAAGGGTCGAAAATAACCTCCAGAGTGGAAAAGTTTACTGGCCAAGGAGTTGTTTTTCTATGTAACCTGAATACTTTACCTGCCAAAAGGTCAAATGTATCCACCATTGGCTGGTGGCAGGTGTTAGTCTTGGACCAACAGTGAACATAAACACACAGAACAAACATCAGGTAGTGATTTTGTTGAGGGCAGTGACGGCAGAGTACACAAAGCACTCTGACTACACTTCTAGTCCAGGATAGTAGCGTGGTTAGGGTGTTTGACCCCCAGCCCCCAGGTTCACAACCCCAATGTCGGTCAGTCTTAGCCTGAGAACGCATCTGTGAGCTCATGTTTTATTTGCTCTGGCACAGACGTCTGGTCCTTCTCCCGTAGGAAAGATTTCCAGCCGACCTGGTCCGGGTCAACTGCACTTGCTTCGGATGATTAGAAAGATTTGTTTGCCGTACTTCCGACAGGATTTGGTGAAAGTTTAATTTACGGCACAAGTTTGGTGTGTAATAAATCGCAATAAATCAAATTCTAATTTATATAATATGAAACAGAGAAACACTATTAGGGTTAGGGTTATATTTATCTTATATTATAGGGTTATATTTCTATGCGGCCAATGTGTTATTGGTAATGAACTTATCTGCCAGTGATTGTGGAGCCAACATAAATGTCTGCCAGTCTTGAAGCCGGACATCTGCAGAATTTATACCAACCACTCTTATTATTTTAAACCACTTTAGAATAGGGATCATAAGAAAACTGCAAATTAACCACATCATCATTTATTTGATAACCGTTATGCGAAGCAGTACGTTGAAATCATTCAGGGATTGTTTCCCGGGTTGCATTTGAGGAATTTGTTCACACGCACTGTTGAACCTCGCATGGCCCGGCAAAGTCTTTTTATATCACACTTAATGAAGGTGCAGGCACGGGGTCTGGAAGACGTGCCTTTGCATATTCATCAGAGAACAATCAACGGGTGCTTTTGACCGCGTTTTAAATGCTCTAACAGACGAAGAACGGATACCCGATACAAACATCGAGAGAAGTTGAACAACCAAATTTCCCCCGTCCTGCTTTCTTTGAGGTGCCCCCCACTCACTCACTCTTTTTTTCTCTCTCTCTCTCTCTCTCTCTCTCTCTCTCTCTCTCACACACTCTTTCACTCACATTCATTAAATGGCGATGACAAGAGGCCAGCACAGTGCCCACGTGTTCACTGAGCATGCCCCCCTCGTCCCCGACCCGAAACACTCCAATCCATAAAGCTCAAACACATGACTCCTTCGTCTGAGGTTTAGTCTTCTTCTTCTTCTCCTCCTTCTCAGGACTCTGTTCTTTCTTCTTCTCTCCTTCTCACGTCCCTCCAAACCACCAATCTCACGCTATCACATGCCTCTCCTCCATCAGCTACAGCTTTTGTGTTGGAGGTGGTGAGGCAGTTCGCCCACACTGCATATCAGCGGAATTTTAAGAGAAATATGTACGTATGTCACATCATGATTTAAATAGCTTTTTCAGTGAAAATGAAAATTGTGATGCCAAAATTATGCACTAATAGTTAATATATCGCAATTGCACTATCTGTCAAAATAATCGCAGTATGATTTTCTTTTTTACCATATTATTAATCACGCAACATATGTCAGTAGATTCTTAGGAGGAATTATGTGGTTATTAAGTTGTACAGTCATTAATCCAGCCTGTTGGCTACTATGTTGTCGATTTGTCACATTTGCCGAAGTTCAAATCCACTGGTCTGCTTGATCTGATAATGGATGTCTTGATGTAAAAGATAATAAAGTTACCTTTTACCCCTTTTCCACCAAGGCAGTTCGAGAGCCGATGCTTAATCTCAAACCAGTTCTTCGGGTTTCGACAGCCAAAAAATTGACTCTCAGCCAGGGAAACTGGTTCCAGAGCGGCACCAACTCTTTGCTGATCTAGAACCAAGAACCGCTTACGTCAGGGGCGGGATTATCAGTGACCAACAAGAACAATTAAAATGGCCATTTTTTTTCCACTATGGAATCGCATTGATTACTATTGTAACAGATTTTTTGTTAGTCCCGGTTGATTGTATCCCTCAGGAGGGGGGAGAGGGGGAGAGAGAGGGAGAGAGGGAGAGAGAGGGAGAGAAAGGGAGAGAAAGGGAGAGAGAGATTTAACTGGATGCTCCGTGTGCAATTATTATTTTCTTATGAATACCAGTTAGGCGAACCTATGAACAGCCGGTGACACAATCGTAATCGCCATCCATAGCAATCAGGACGAGCAGCACAAATGTGGTGTACCAGCTGTGTTTGGATGCTAATGTAGCCTCATAAAGCCAGGAGCAACATTTGTAAAGAGATTATGTAGTCCGCCATTGTTGTTATTGTGCTTGAAGTTGCACACAACTTGATGGTGGTGGTCCCAAGGTTGCTGGAAGGGTGACACTACTCTTTTGTGTCGCTTTTTCTGCTGTTGTAGGTGCCAGTGACGATGCAGTGAGTTGTGCGGTCATGCTCGAGGTGCTTCACTCCCTTGCCAACCTGTCCACACCCCTACGTCATGGGGTGGTCTTCCTCTTCAACGGGGCGGAGGAGAACATACTGCAGGTGACGTAAAGGAAGAATGACCCTCAATAACCACCGTGTGGGTGTGTGAAGTAGACCATGTACACCAGACCATGTCACTAGTGCCACACAGCAACAAAAACGCATTGTGATGTTTTCTACTCAGTTATTATTTTAGAAGGGCACAAAAAACACTAATATTGATGTTTAATGCACACACTGTTTTTTGATACTTATTTCTTTACTGTGTTGTCACTAAGATATTCACTGAAATGTTATATTTTTTCTGTCGACAGATTAGGACTATGTCCGCAAAATTGACATGCATTTTTTAAGCTAGTAGCACCATGTTATGGTTCTAATCAATGGCGGAGTAATACTCATAGTGATGAGGCATATTTCATTTGAGCGCGGCTAGGTGTGCTGTTGGGCTCATTCGATCACGTTCTAAAATGTCGAGTTGACCGATCAGATTGGGAACTGGATTTGTCAGACCTGCCGGTGGTACGATACGGCATCCAAAAAGTTGCATAGCTGTTTGTCATTTGACACCATGGCAGCATTTGTTGTTTGTGAGGCACTTCCATACAACGATTGTCAGCAAATAAATGTAATGTATTTCATTGACAAAGCATATGAGGGTTTCACCCTGAAGCCAAAGGGAACCAAAAAGTTTTACACAGAACAAATAATAACAGAACTAGATTGCATCTGTAAGCTCTTGTGGTCTTCACACGCGGTTTTACTTTCAAACACTCAATCACTTTTCAGTTTGTTTCCCCTTTTAAAGGTACTCTGAGAATCAGAAATTCCTTCTCATTACTGACCCCTTTGGCCGGTAAGTGAACTGTAGCCTACTCAAGCTCACGCATTGAGAGCACTGTAATATCGACATATTGCCCAGTAGTGTGAGCTCCGTGGGTTGAGACAATAACGATCATAGTTGTAATCATAAATAAACAATAGTTATAAACAGACAATGGGAGTGGTGAAAGTGGATATAATGCACATAAAATGCTCACATTAAAAAGTTCTGAAAGAAGAGACATTTTTGCCATCTTCCGCCTTTTTCCTGCCAAAACCGTCCCGGTTCGAATCTAATAGAAATCAGCCCACTGGCTGTTCCACACAGCGGAGAGAGTCGGGGAAGATCTCATTTTTTAAGTTAAATTATAACCTGTTTATATAGTGGCCATTTAAAGTGATTTATGCAGGTAAATCCTACCTGTAGTCCCTTTTAAATTCTGCTCTTCACTTCTCAACCTTCTCTCTCTCCGGCCTCTTCTTTCTCTCCCAGGCCAGCCATGGCTTCATTACCCAGCATCCTTGGGCCAAGCAAGTACGAGCCTTCATCAACCTGGAGGCTGCAGGTGTGGGTGGCAAGGAGGTCGTCTTCCAGACAGGTGTGTGTGCGTGCGTGTGTGTGTGTGTGTGTGTGTGTGTACGCACAATACTTGTATAATTTAGATTTCATTGTTTGTCTTTGGTTGATGATAAACCCAAACAGGCTAAGTTTGTATGCATTTAGTCCGCCTTTCTTATAATGTTATCAGTCTGTAGAACTAATTTGTTTCCAGACGTGTAGATCATTTACTCTCCTCAGCAGTTGAAATGACCATTTGACCTGGTGAAGCTGAGCTTAAATACATGGCCGAAATACAATGTCAACGCGTTGTGGGGCTGGGCAATATGTCGATATTCTATCTATCGTCATATGAGACTAGATATCGTCTTAGATTGTGGATATCGTGATACGCCATAAGTGTTGTCTTTTCCTGGTTTTAAAGGCTGCATTACGGGAAAGTGCTGAAAACAATTGGAAAGTACTTTTAATTTGTCAAGTATTTAATTAATTTTACCATGTGGTTATTTTATATAGACTATTTATTTATTGAATATATATATATATATATTGGTTATCGAGATACGAGATGACCTATATCGGGAGTTTGAAGAGTTTGGCCCTATCACCCGGCCCTACGGCACACGATGTAACAGGTGTTTTCCACGTGTGTTCGTGGCGCAGGGCCGGAGAACCCCTGGCTTGTGCAGGCCTACGTGCACGCGGCGAAGCACCCCTTCGCCTCCGTGGTCGGCCAGGAGGTCTTCCAGAGCGGGATCATCCCCTCTGACACAGACTTCCGCATCTACAGGGACTTTGGCAACATCCCAGGTAAACGCTGGCGCCCGGCAGACAGAGTGTGCAGCGATTTTGCCGACGGTGGGATTATATAGATAGACGGTGTGTCAGCAAATATATGATGTTAATGGAGTGGGTTTTTTTTGTCGTTGCATGCATTAGATAAGAATAATGGATAAAATGGGTGTAAGTTTGTCATTTTCTCTCTCTCTCTTCTGTCTTCTCTCTCTATATATATATATATCTATACTGTATCTTTATATCTATATCTATATCTATATATCTATCTATATCTATATCTATATCTATATATATATATATATATATATATACATATTATACATACATATACATACACACCTGTTTCTCCCCACCTCCAGGCATAGACCTGGCCTTCATCGAGAACGGCTTCATCTACCACACCAAGTACGACACCCCGGACAGGATCCTGACCGACTCCATACAGAGAGCTGGTAGGCGCTAGCCTGGCAAGCCAGACCCACATCAGAAAGATGTAAGGTCTGGCTCAGCTCCATTGGCAGTGTGGGCAGGATAAACGGTTGTCTTTCAAGTTCCCTCTGCACGCAATAGGATAGCGCTACAACCAATCAGAGCAAAGAAGAAGTTGACGTAGTCAGAGCGACGGCTCTGACTACGTAATTAATCAAAACTCCGAATACATATTTCTTTTCGAGGAAAGACTTCAGTGCCGTTCTTTGTTCTTTTCTCAAAGTAAATGTTAACTTCAAGTCTTGAAGAGTCGCGGCCAAAGCCGAGTGGAAAGACAGCCGTTCGACAGCAGCAGCAGCCATTGTTTACCTCTAACACGGAACCGTCGCAACTCTGTCGTCATGGTAGCCCGGCTTTCGACTCCGCCCCTCACGCTGTGATTGGTCTGACATACTTTGTGTTTCCAGCACCAAAAAGCCGACGGAGCCGTGCTAGACCTACCTAGCTGCCAAATAAATTTGCTGCCGCTAGGGGGTGTCTAGAGTTCTAGGCTAGGTAGGCGCCTCATTCGCAGCCAATCACGTGAAGCCTCGCATCGAAACTTCCGACCTCTTATGAAGATATAGGGAGGGATGGTGATGACATCGTTGTTTTTTCAAGTTCCAAAACTTTAGCTGAGTTGGTAGTTAGAAGGTCAGTGTGTCAGGACCACCTGCCGGTAGCATGTCTGATATAGGTGCAATAGGTGGTCCTTACTACTACTGCCCTGTTCTCTCCCCCTTTTTGCTCCCCTTGTTACTGACTGCTCGGCACATAACAACACGCACACGCACACACATTTCCACAACACTGCACACACTTGTCATCTACGTCGGCGCGCCAATGTATTTTGTTGTCATCTCCACATGAGGTGACGTTTTTTTATGCCGCCTGCCACACAGTCCAGGTCAGCTCGCCCATGTACACACACACACACACACACACACACACACACACACACACACACACACACACACACACACACACACACACACACACACACACACACACACACACACACACCTTCTCCCGTCCACGGTGAAGAGTAACCAAGCTTGAATGATGACAGAGACAGAGAGGGGAATGAGGTGGAACAGATAAACAAACAGGGGAGTGAGGCAGAGATCTATGTGTGGGGTAGGAGTATTAATAATGGTACAAAATAATACTTGCTTTGGCTTGAAAGTACAGGTTACTCTCATAATAAACTGAAGGTGGTTGAATGTTGAATTGCAGCATCATATATGATATGTAAGGGATAATCCACGACAATACATACACACCTCGGAGTGGATTATCCCGCTTATACCGTGGCCACTTACGAATCAATAAAAATATAAGGGTGTTGATTAATTCATATTTTGGGGTGATTCTGTCTCAAAAGTACAACTTTTAGCTCGCACTACTTTGTGTGTGCCTGTAAACAAATGGCAAATGACCGGAGAAATATATGGATCTGACTAATGCCTAATGTCAGTTAACATGAGATTCATATGGAATGCGGACGTTACCTTATTACTCCAGTAAATAGAGATGATCTTGGTAACGACATGGCAACGTTACCTTATTACGCCGGTAAATAGAGACGACCTTAGTAACGACATGGCAACGTTACCTTATTACTCCAGTAAATAGAGACGACCTTAGTAATGACATGGCAACGTTACCTTATTACTCCAGTAAATAGAGACGACCTTAGTAACGACATGGCAACGTTACCTTATTACTCCAGTAAATAGAGACGGCCTTAGTAATGACATGGCAACATTACCTTATTACTCCAGGAAATGGAGACGATCTTACTAACAACATGGCAACGGGGAAGCTTTCTAAACGTAGTCCCCCCCGAGTCCGGTCCATGTTGACAGTTAACATTTCGTTTAGTGCATTCATTTTTAGACCGGTGATGAGGCTGCTTGCGTCATCGTCGTGCATGTTATCAAAAAATAATGCACACCTCCCCAGCCAATCATAATCGAGTATTCACCCAGGCCATGGTATAAGAAATTATATTGTATGATCTTACCCGCCCTCCCAACTTGGCCATCTAACCCCTCATATATCCTGTTTTTAAATGTGATCTTTAATTATTGATTTTTATTCATTCATTTATTTCATTCTCTCTCTTTTTCTCTCACTGTGCTGTTGGGGCAACCACATTTCCCCTTTGGGCATTAATAAAGTATTTATTTACTTACTTACTTAGATATCATTTTAAATGTGGATACAAATATTACATCCAAGTCTAAAAGGATTTTTGTGAGAAGAAAGACATGTAGATGCATATTACTTAGAAGTGACGTCTGATATGCGGCACAATGTACACTGAGGGGCTGCTGGATGCTGCCTGCCGGGTCAGCCGGCGCTCTGACCACCAAGAGCCGAGCGGAGGGGAGGGTGGGGGGGGGAACAATGGGCCTCTGTCCTAGGTGTGTGTTGGCACATGTGATATGCGATTGTGTGAGCAGCACACAAATATGCAGGCAGCAACAATACGCCGGGGAAGAGAAGTACCAATACTTTACACCCGTTTACAATTAGAGTCACTGTTGTTTTTGTCTTTGTAAATATACGAGAAGAACAGCCGTTCCTGCTCGTATCTTTTGTCAATTCCGTTTTTTGAATGTGTTTTTCTCCATTCATAATTTTGTGTCGTAACAGTTTGAAAGCCTGCAAACATACAAATAGCTGATTTAAAGTGTAGCTCTAGGTGGTGAAGTAAATGCTGGGAAATGTGAAAACACAGCATTTTTATTCTTCTCCTCCTCCTGATAACTATAGTTATTCATAACTATGCAGCAGGTATTTCCCTACGGGGGCGGTGGATCGTAAAAGGCAAATAGGATAAAGCTGGAGAGCTGCCAATT
The DNA here is from genome assembly GCA_030340625.1 of Merluccius polli. Taxonomy (NCBI): domain Eukaryota; kingdom Metazoa; phylum Chordata; class Actinopteri; order Gadiformes; family Merlucciidae; genus Merluccius; species Merluccius polli. Next base: position 43,737 of record JAOPHQ010006010.1, read on the forward strand.
CCCTGGGATCACAAGACAGGGGCTGTACTCTCTCTTGTTTAATTACTACGCGCCTACGAGTCGCCCCCGAACAGTGGCGGCTCCTGGGGGGGGCTGTGCCTGTAGCAGCTCTTTCACCCTCCTTCCGTTGATCAAACACAGTTTATTTCGTGTTCCACACAAGGGTTTTTACGTCAGACCTTTTTATTAAACGGTTCATTTTCTGTTGGTGGCAGGCGGGGCTGACGAGGGACAGTGGGCCGTCCGAACACCAGCGTGGTTTCGGAGTTGGCAAATCCATGGCTGTTGATAAGCCACGTTGCCAGAGAGTCTGATATAAAGTTTCAAGGCGTAGCTAATTCCCTGTGGTGGGATTACTATACAAACTCGGTGGTATTTGCATAGCGGTGCCAAAGAGAAGTATATTGTAATCGTAGCCGTTCCCAGCTTTTTTTTAATTTTACCAAGGTCAAACAGTTTATTTTCTTAAGTCCACACTGAGCTGTAACTCAATTAGCATTTTAGTCGCCGCTACCCCCTCGGTAATACGGCCTTCTGGCTCCAACAGAGTGCTCACCTTGACCTATCACTCTGCCTTCTGCCAACATTAATACAGCCCATAATAACCCAACATATCGTGTTGGTTTTACGTTCCCTGTAACCCTGATTTTTCCCTGCCCTTTTTCTTTTTCTTTCCATCTCTTTTTTTCCCCCCCCTTTCCTTTCTCAGGCGATAACATCCTCGCCGTGCTGAAGCACCTGGTGATGTCGGACGAGTTGGCGGACTCCTCAGAGTATCGCCATGGCAACATGGTCTTCTTCGACCTACTAGGGGTGGTGGTGGTGGCCTACCCGGCCCGCGTCGGCACCATCCTCAACTACGTGGTCGCCGCAGCAACCTTCTTCTACCTGGCCAAGAAGGCCTCACGCCCGGGCAACAGTGGTACGCCACCGTTTGATTTCCTTGTTCCTTTGTTTCATTCTATGTCTGTCTGTCTGTCTTTCCTCCCACAACACAAAAACACTCCTGCCATGCTGCCCATAACCAAGACAAGTTAACACTCCTGCCCTGCTGCCCATAACCAAGACAAGTTAACACTCCTGCTGCCCATAACCAAACAAGTTAACACTCCTGCCCAACTGCCCATAACCAAACAAGTTAACACTTCTGCCCCACTGACCATAACTAAGACAAATTAACACTCCTGCCCTGCTATCCAACCAAGGCAAGGCACTACATCTGGAGTTGGTTCCCGGGTGCTACCCTGTAGCAGCCCACTGCTCCTAGCTCCTAGGATGGGTTCAATGCAGAAGGGATTTCCCCATGGGGGATTCAAAAGTATATCTTCTTCTTCTTCTATAGTATATATATATATATATATATAGCATTATATGCTGCTCAGACATTGCTGGGTAAAATATAAAATGTTTCTGTTTTAAATAAGGCTAAAACATTTTCTCAAAGGCTGACGATACAGAGGACCTAACACATTATAAATATTTAGGTATTTGGATCGATAATAAATTGTCTTATAAAACCCACATTGAAATATCGGCAAAAAATGCAACACTCAAACCGCTCGACGCAATTTATCCCTCGGCTTTAAGATTCATAACAGAGCTTGGTTACTGCAATCACTGCTGTCTGCTTTATGAAGCTGTCGGTTGGGGCTCACTCAGTGCCAGAAGTGACTATCACTGGGATCTTTATGTTTCTAAAGCTGTTGTGGGTAAACTTCCCACCTCCCACATCTCACCTCATTGCTTTCCAGGTATGTCAATAGATATGAAGGTCACAACATTCAATGTCTTAGTGTACCACGGTTGTGTTGGGATTCTCGCAAGACAGCAGCACTTGGCTAAGCCAGGATGACGTGGGTCTAAAGGAGTCGGTCTCAATTGCAGCTTTTAAAATCTTGTTAAGTGATTTTTATATTGTAAATATATACACAATACATGTTTTTGATTACTCTTTTGTGTTTGATTCATGTTGTTTTATTACTGTTTGTTGTACATGTCATTGTAAATATCGTTTTGCAATGCAGGGCCCTGCTTTAAAGGAGACATTGGTCTCAGTGAAAGTAAACCTCAATAGGATAATATTGTCTCTCTTCTTCCTCCTCCTCCACCACCTCCTCCTGCCTCCTTTTCCTCCTCTACCTCCTCCTCCTCCACTTCTACCTCCTCCTCCTGCCTCCCTTTCCTCCTCCACCTCTACCTCCTATTCATCTTCCTTCTCCTCCTCGCGACAGGTGGCCGGTACGTGCGTGAGCTGGCGTGTGCAGTGGGCATGACGGTGCTCAGCTGGCTGGTGACGCTGCTGTCAGTGCTGATCGTGGCGCTGCTCGTCACCCTGCTGGGTCGCTCCATGTTCTGGTACAACCACTTCTACGCCTCTGTGTGTCTGTACGGCGCCGCCGCCACCGGCAAGATGGTGCTCATCCACACGCTGGCCAAGAACCTCTACTATGGCGTGAGTTACTGTGTATACTACACTTATCCGTCTGACTGACTGACTCACTCACTCACTCAAGTCTTTGCATGTCCAAGTCTTTAACCAAGGGAATAAATACAGCCACGCTACATTTGCACTCTTGTGCTTTGCTCTGTTAAAACAATAGGATTCTAGTTTTTCTAGTTGTTTGTGTCGCATCATGAGGCTAAATTCACACTCGCACTGGGTTTTGGGTTCACTGCCCTTTTAAGGAACAGGTAGGGGTTTAGGCATCTTGCTCAAGCATGCTGATAGGTAGACTGTAAGAAGTACTTTATAACTTTATTAATAAGTAGTTTATTGCTTTATTTATAAGTAATTTGTTAACCCCAGACGGGAAATGAGGTTGTCACAGCAGAAGGTACAAGAAATAAAAATACATAAAACAATTCAAATGAGACTTAAAACGACACAAAATATACTGATAATATATCTATATACACAATAAGAGTAGTGTAAGTATAGGTTTTACAAATAAGTAATACATAGGAAAATAGGGTTATGGACAAAAAGGGTTTAAAGGCCGTGGTGCAGGTTTAATTTTCTAACGAATTTGCGCATTTGCTTGTTGGTAATAAACATTTAAACTGTTGTTCATTGTATTTGATGTTGTTGGGTATCACAAAATGTAATATAATACGAAAAAGTAGCTACTATTTTAGCAGTTTGGGATTGATTCTCATTTCCCCCACAATGCATTGCATGACGTCACGTCGGGGAGACGACAGACCACAGCCCGCCTTGAGACCATTGAGAGAGACGAGTAGATAGAGACTAGTAAGAGATTGTTCAGCAGATTATACAGATAAATAGATAAATACATATAGTATTTATCTATCAATCTATCAACAGTATTTGCTGTAGTTGATGTACTCGTCGCATTGCTGCTCGAAGGTGTACCGCCCCGTAAAGCGGTGCCGGCGTCTGTCACTGTCAGCGTCACCCATGCTGCTTTGTTGTCTTCCGCTATCTTCTTCGTGAGCGACAGTACCTCGACCAATGGGATGAGCGTATTCTGTATCGTCATACTCGTGTGTGAATATGCTGTCAGCTCATTGGTCACAGAACAGGACAGGGCCCGGGAACAACTTTACCGTACATGTCCATATAACGCGCCCTGTTATTCATTTTCCATTGGCATTTTACTGACTATTTTTTGACTCTCTCAGTAATACGGGACAAAGTGCGTCCCTTTTCAGCTCAATACGGGACGGGTGCTTTTGTTTCTAAATACGGGACGATTCCGTTTTTCAAGGGACGGTTGGCAACCCTATGCACTGCTAGACTGCACTTCATAGACCGCTCCAGCGCTCGTTGCTGCGTTTCTAAATGGTAGCTAGCAACTCACCAGGACACTTCACCAACATTGTGGGTCTTGCCACAATTAAAGAGAAATAAGAAATAAAGCCTTCGCCGTTGCATGTTGTTATTGAGACTAAAATAGGTTTGTTTCGCCAATGTTTAGTAGCCGGCCCGGGGGGGGGGGGGGGGGAAGAGTTACCCCACATTCAATGTGTTAAACAATAATGTCCACCCGCCAGGGACGTCCCGACATCAAAACTGAAAATGACATCTATAGCAGCATAGCGCTACTGTGGTGGTGTATTAAAATAATTTCAATAGCAGTATGTATTTTGATAGTGTTTTTTTAAGTTAAAGGCCGTGGTGCAGGTTTAATTTTCTAACGAAGACGCCATAGTTCTAGTACAAGGCTGAGGCTTCCTTCCACCACGTCTCCCTCACATGACGTCATCGCCGAATTGCATTAAAAAGAACCGTTACTACCAAAAACTACAAAAACTAGACTTTAACACCATTTTGGAGACATTTCTAACTTTATATACATATCTTGAGTGCTTTATGTACCCATTAATCGACAGTGGTGTTTAACCTGCACCACGGCCTTTAAAGGACTTATTGTAAGTATTGTTTAATTAAACCCACACTCAATCCCAATGCCTTAGGGTGTAAATGCAGGAGGCTGTGAATATGTAGCTAATCCTTATCCTTTAGTATAATGATTAATGTTGAGGGGTGACATAGACGGAGAATGTTTTTCTGGTGCACGTAAGAGCACAATATACAGAGATGTTTTTTAAAAAAGCACTTCCTGTTTGGAGTCACCACTGCATCCTGCAGCCTGAAGCTGCACCATCTTCGGTGGCTGGGCAGCTTCTCTCAGCTCCTCTAGGGCAGAACTAGGTCAGTAGTTGGATAAGAAATACTGTCCAGAAAGTTACATATCAACCTTCTGGAGGCGGCCAAACAGTAGTGCCATTTCCTCTTCCTTCAAGAGCGGCGTGGAATGTGCACACATGTGGTACAGCTTAAACCAAGCTTGAGGTCCATAATTCTTGTAATGCTTCATGTCATTCACCATCCTGCAGGTCACAGACGCTCGTTTGTTATGGTGTTTTATTATTTCTACGTGGAGTTGGGGACTGATAAATGATGGGCTGCCATGTGGAGCCCAAGCCTTGTCTTGATTAAGATTAAAGGTCGCTCAATACACTTCCTCAACTACAGTTATTGAGCAACAGTAGCTCTTTGTACAGCGTGATGCTATCAGTGGATGGACTACAATGGGAACAGTAAATCATCTGATACACACTGCAGACCGGTCAATGAAACTGTAGCAACAAGCACATTGGCTGCCCTGGTGTTGTAATAAAATCACTTTTTTGCCTTTTTTTTGTGGCCAGATCTTGACCAGTACTGGTTGTGGACTGTAGTCACGGTCTTATTTCCAATAGCTTGGCTTAAAAATAAGCAGTACTTTATATATTTTTTGCCAGAACCACAATATGTAAATGTCCTATTTGAAGTGTTCTTAAATTGATTAACTTTCTGTTTTCGACTGGTTGCATGTGTGACGTCCCCCAGGTAAATTCAATCTGTGATGCTGTGACTTTGTGAAAAATATTTTTAATACATAGTATTAACACTCGAGGGCATCACTTCAACCCTGCATTAAACCCATGTCTTTCCTATTGCCGCTCTGCACTCGTTATGTTGAGCTCTGCGATAACTGGGGAGATGGTAACCTGTCGAGCCGTGACCAGTTTTGGAGGCGTCACGACTGACCGGCTTCATTCAATAAAAAAGAAATCCTCTCGGGTGTCTGTCCCCTCTATTGTTTTCCTGCTCAGAGTTGTTGTTGTTATTGGCAACCATATGCTTTGATTAATCCCGGGCAATCGATCGGAAAAGTGGCAAACGACCTGCGGTCATTTTAAACGTTGTGATTCCACTGTGCTTTTTTAGTAGACCATGAAGGGAGTGTTGTTTAGAAGACTAGGGGAGCCTTTGCTATTGGTTGCTTTTCTCTATGGATAAAGAAAGAAAATCGTTTAGGAATTAAATAGTGTGTCGAAACGAAACATTACTTTGGTGTGTGTGTGTGTGTGTGCGTGTGCGCGTGCGCGCGTGCGTGCGTGCGTGCGAGCGAGCTCCGGTATAGAGAAGTAAACCGAATGACCTGAATCATGTGACCACTAGTGGGTTTTTTTTCCCCACAAAGTTTCCTGAACATTTCTCAGCATTTCTCAACACACAGAGAACGCAACTGAATGATCAGCTTTTTTAAAGCCACTAAGTAGCCTTTTGTAGAAGCTGACATGTATTCTGTAGTACAGCTATCTGTGAAAAATGCAAAGTTAGAAGATACGGACATTGGCAGTTTTATTCTGATTTTAAAAAAATGCAAATCTTGGATCTCAAGTTGCTCAATGGATCTGTGTGGGACAAAACCAATTCACCAGTCGTAATGTGTACTTTGTTAACTGACTTAATCATGTTGCAGTGATACAGAATGCCAAGAAAGTGCTCAAACATCTTCTCTAATCTATAAAAAAGACTGACTTCTTTGACGTTGGATGCTTTCAGGGTGTTGAGATGAAAGGGCCCTGTGTAGTAGTAGTTTGTATGGTAGGCCTATGCTAGTCCATAATGATGTTTTACATAATTACTTCAAAAGTGGAGATACTACTGCATTATCCTACTACGACTAACTACTACTACTACTAGTAGTACTTCTACTACTAGTACTTCTGCTACTAGTACTGCTACTAGTACTACTACTACTACTACTACTACTACTACTACATTATTCTACTATTCTACTACTACTTCTACTACCTCCTACTAATACTTCTAATTATAATATTTGAATAATTGTAATATTTGAACGATTTTGTGCAGAATAGAACAATAGCTGAAGTCACTCCTGTATGTGTGTGCTACTACATGACAATTTCGCGTCTTGTTGTTGTTGTTGTTGTGGTCGCCAGGGGGTCCGCCTGGTGGAGCGGGCCGAGCTGTACTTCGACGTGAGCCTGTTGCTGTGGTGCTGCAGCCTGGTTTTGTTAACCCAGCAGGGCCTTTGCTCCGCCTACGTGCCCATGCTCATGGTGGCCTTCCCGCTGGCCGCCAAGATCCTCCTCACCAGCGAGTTCAAACACCGGGGTAAGGGGCACGACCGGCCGCTGCCCGGCACAGTCGCTGCCGCTTGAAGCAAAACTTAATGCCCATATTGAAATTCAGCACATGCAGCCTAGACACCATCGCCCACCAGATTTCCATGAGACCTTTCCTTAGAGGTACAGTGTGTAGAATTTAAAGGTGCAGTGTGTAGAATCTAGCAGAACGGACTTGGGAGAAATTAAATATAATATTCATAAATACGTTATAATTAGTGTATAATCCCAACGTTGTGTTTTTGTCTCCTCCTCCTTTCTGGGCTCTCTGCTGCAGGTGCCTCTGGTAAGTACTGTGTGCTGTACCTGCTAGGTCTGGCGCTGCCCTACGTCCACTTCCTGTTTCTCATCTGGGTGGTGTTCGAGATCTTCACCCCCATCCTGGGCCGCAGCGGCACAGAGATCCCCCCCGAGGTGGTGCTGGCCACCCTGGTCACCTTGGCCACCATCTTCCTCTCCTCCTTCTTCGTGAGTATTGGGGAATAGTGAGTAGTAGTGCAGTTGGGGCAGGATGGCTTAGTGGTGTTTTGAGTGTCAGCTGGAAGGTTTTGGGTTCGAGCCCCAATGTCTGAATGCGTCTTTGGTTTGGATGTCAAAGGCTACATTTAAACCTGCACTATGTACGTTTCCCCATCAGCAACCTCTAGTGGCTTGAGTTGTAGCCACAGTTACAGCTATAATATTTTCTTAGGACCTGGAGAAAAATTCCCTGGAGTGATTGACTGCTGGATGGGCGTGTTTTATTCTTGAGAAAATGTTACATTTTTAGAATAAAAGGAGTAAATAGCTGCAGTTTAAAAGTTATAGTACAGGTTTAAACCCCTTTTGAAGAGATGTACTTAATAAACAGTCTTTGTGTGTGTGTGTGTGTGTGTGTGTGTGTGTGTGTGTGTGTGTGTGTGTGTGTGTGTGTGTGTGTGTGTGTGTGTGTGTGTGTGTGTGTGTGTGTGTGTGTGTGTGTGTGTGTGTGTGTGTACACACTAGCTGCACTTCATCTACCTGGTGCGTAGCACCCGGCGGGTGCTGTCGGGTCTGGGCTCGCTGTTTGCGGTGGTCTTCCTGCTGATGTCGGCCGGTGTGTTCTTCCCGTACTCCAGCAGCCCCGACAGCCCGCGGCCCAAACGGGTCTTCGTGCAGGTGGGGAACCATCACTTATTACACACACACACACGTGTGCCAAGATGTGTATATATATGTGTGGGTGTACCAAATATCCTCCTTTTTCCTCTAAACCCTCTTCATCTTCCTCGTCCTTCTCATTCATCTTCATCTCCCTTCTCTTCTCCTTCTTCCCTCCTCCTCGATCTTCTTCTTCTTCCTCTTCATCATCTTCTCCTCCTCCTCCCTGACGCTCCTCCTGCAGCACACCACCCGGACCTTCCATGACCTGACCGGGGCGGTGGAGAGCCGGGACTCTGGGCTGTGGGTGAACAGCTTCGACTACACGGCCATGCAGTACGTCACGCCGCTCATCCCCGAGCTCAACGACTCGGCGCGCACCGTGTGCCGCGAAGACCGCCCCTTCTGTGGCTACCCCTGGTTCCTGCCTGTCAAGTTCCTCAGCAAGTCAGTGATATCACTTCATCAACTTAACACAGTGGTTTTCAACCGGTCTTGCCTCAGGACCCACATGTGTCATTAGACAAGTGGTTCTCAACTGGTCTCGCCTCAGGACCCACATGTGTCATTAGACATTAAGTCACAACCCCAAAAATAAAAGTGTATTAACCAATATTGCGGTAATCAACAATGCCTTCATGTAATGTTAAAAACATGGAGTGAACAAAAAGCTGCAACAATTGGGGCTAAGACATCAAAACATGAATTAACATTGAAACATTAGTTAATTTATTGGCTTCTTTCTTAAGGTTAAGGTTTGGCATATGCTCTGCGACCCACTCAAAATGTCCACCTTGTACTTGTACACTGGTGTGCTGTCTTGGCCAGGTCTCCATTAAAATCTCAAGGGAAATGCTGGTTAAATGAAGGGTAAATAAATAAAATACTGTTTGACTGGTCTCCTGTCGCCAGGAAGAACTGGTACCTTCCCGCTGCTGAGGTGTCTCCCAGCCTCCCGATGGAGTTCACTTTGGTGTCCAAAGAGGAGACTGCCTGGGGGACCGTCAAGATGACCTTCAGCGTCAGGGGTCAGCGAACGTCGTCACACATTACAGTACCCTTTCAACCTTTCAGAGATCCAGTGCTCAGTGTTTTACTTTATCGTTATTCTTATTTATATTTGTTTTCTTATCATCTTGGTCTGGTTCTGTACTCTTACTGTGCGTTCACATCAGAAGCGAATTGAGCGACCAAATCGCCGGAAGTCATTCACTTTCTATGGGCAAGAGCGACCAAAGCGACCAACGCTACCAGCGGCAAAAGTTGAGCGACCAGAGCGACCAAAAAAAGTTGAAGACGGTTTAACTTTATGCAAATTACTATGACGCGTTTCGGCGGCAAAACACTGATAACCAATCTGAATGTAGACGCTCTCCGCTTGCGTGGGTCCCAGGGAACACCGGCACTTTGGTTCCTACTGTACTTTGTTGGTTCCTACTGTACATCAAAATGTCGACTGAAAAGTTAATCGCGGCTGTGGCTGGGCACCCGGTGTTGTACGATCCAAGCCTTTTTTATTTCAGAGACATTACAATACCGTAATAATCAGGCTTAAATATCATTTTTACAAGCACACGCACGAAGCGGGCCGCCTATTAACGGCGTGGACCAAGCGGTTGTGGACTAGGAAGGAGACATGATCACTTTTAATAATCGTATTTAACCATATAACTGCACACAACTTTATTTAAAAGCAAGCAAATGGAAAACATGTTTGTATTTTGGTGTCCGGTGCGTGTGGATGTGCGGCTCTTCCGGGGGAGCGGTTCATGTTAATAGCGGAGTCCGGGAGGGTTCACCTTCACGGCGTAGTTACGAGGGATGTGCGACTATCGTCTTAAAAAATACTAAAGTGTTTTTTAAAGTTAGAAAGATTAGATATTCAACCGATATTCACGCTCCGAATTACAGCGATCAGACACAGGGAACTAAACCCGTAAGCATTTATCCAACAAGCAAAACCGTCTCTGCAATATGGCCAAAGTGTGTGGGAGTTCACTCTTTGATATGGCTGTCTGTACTAAAAGCATACGGCTCCGTTAAATGCGTCTGCAAAATTGAATTGTACGTCATGAGCGACTTGAGCGACAAAAGCGAACAGAAATATTCGCAGTGAATCTTTATGAGCGACCAAAGCGTCCTTGCAGCTCAATTCGCTTCTGATGTGAACGCACAGTTACTCTTGCCTGTCGCTATGTCTTATCTTAACGTCCCCCACCCCGCAGGCCCCAGCCACATGTCCCTGTATCTGCTGCCTCACCAGGGGGGGCGCCTGTCCTCCTGGTCCTTCGGGGATGGGACCCCCCCATTCGACCTGAGCGGGGAGTACTTTGTCTTCTACTCCCACGGCCTGGACGCGCCCGCATGGAGCTTCTGGTTCGAAATACAGGTACGTACGCACGCACACACACGCGGTTGTGTGGCGGTTACTATTTTTTGTGCGATTCCCACTTCTAGCCACAGTGAAACTTTTAGAACAAGTTTACAATGTCATAGCAGACACAGGAAAGCTTGTTTATTTATTACACCACTGAAATGCAGGGGGTAGAGCCACATAAACATTTTGAAATGGCTTGTAATGGCTAATCACACTCACACCTGGTGGTAAAATAGGGGCCCTTTAAACTCCTCTCCGTCTCCCTTCCTCGCAGCCACCCAAGGAGCGGGAGCCGTCGGGCCCCGAGGGGATGGTCTCTGTGGCCATCTCCTCCCACTACTTCTTCGGGGCGGACCAGCGCACGCCGGAGCTGGACGCCCTCCTCCAGCGTTTCCCCGCGTGGGCGTTTCCCTCCTCCTGGGTCAGCACCTACACCATGTACAGATACTGACCCCCCCCATCCCCCCCCCCAGGGCCAGCACTTACACCATGTGAATCACCCACCGCGCCCTGTGTGGGGACATGTGGGATTAATACAACTAAGGAGGATTGGGGAGGGGGGTTATGAGTTTATCACCGGAATCACTCTGGAAAAAAAAAAAAGCAGACTAATGCACACACACACACACATGTAGACCTGCACACACACATGCACACACACACACACACACACACGGTTGAATATGCTTCTAGCCTGCCAGAGAGGCCCCGCCCCCCTCCCACTACTGTGTCAATAGGGCTTAGCAAGCTAACTGTTAACCGAGGAGCGAGACACGCTAACCCAGGCCTGACGTTCAACTGACAGACTGACTGATGTGTCGACGGCACACCGCTTGCTATATGGTGCTCACACTCTTCTATCGCAAAAATGACCGGGTGAGGGAAATACATGAATATATAGCTATCTATGATTTTGTTTTTTCTACCTTTCACGGCCTGTTGCCCTTCAGCTTCAGTCCCTTTTTTTACTTCTCCCGTGTCCTCGTTCTCTCTTGCCAACTCCTACCTGCGTCCCGTGTGGCCGTGGCTCTAACACCGTGGCCGCCGTGAACTCGTATTGTGGAGGGGCTCGCTCTTGCGCCACGTCCTCCCTGGTCTCCACACCTCGCCGGCAAACCACGGAGTCAGGAAGCCCTAAGGAAAGATGTGCATCACTCGAATATACTGTTAAAAATCATACAAAGTGCACCTCTATCGCAATCTGTGTGCACACAAGTCGCCTCTAGATCCGTTTGGCATCTTTGTAGTTTTTATAGCCCTCAACCGTTTTTTATTTGCTTTAGCCATCTTTTCCCCTATAAATCAGTCTTTAGTTTTGACTCATCAGTTGATGGGAAGATCGTTATCTTTCCAATGTTGTTGATTTTTTTTACGGTTAGCGGTGCCAATGGATGTCTATGAGGAAGGTAGCGACACAGATAGCTCATACTGATGGGCTGTTATTGATGTTCAAAAGCAAGACTTCCAAATGCAGTGCAAAGGCTTGTGTGTGTGTTCTGAACAAATGCAACGATTATTTTCTGGCCCTGTCCATACTTGAATTTGCAACACTTGCACTATTATAACCTTGTTCAGTTTCACCTACTTGTCCTGTTTGTGTGTCCAGATGACGATTCTCTACTGGTGGTTGACCTCTTGCATTTCTTTAATTGTTGATTAAGTTTCATGTTTGTCTCTCTGGCTGCACCAACAACCAACTAACTATTTTTGTAAGTAAAAGATAAAGAATACTTAAATGCAACTCTTGGCATATGTGGAGAAGGATTGACAATAATTTAAAGAAGTGTTGTGGCAAGATAATTAAAGTTTTTTTTTTTGCTGTGATGGGTTGCAACCCATCACAGTGATGGTTATAATGATGTGCAAATAAATAATCGGATGCTAAATTATAAAAATGTCAAAACATTTTCTACTTTATGAATTTCAGTTTTGGAGCCAGACTTGACGCACTTCAAAATTAGAGATATTATATAAAAGACAAAAGCATCCTTTCTTGAAACTTTTTCTCAAACCTAGATATCACAAGTCAAAATGTTGTTTTGTTTAATCCAAAAAAAATTGGCTTTCCCAAAAATGATCTGGTGAACTCTTAAATGTCTGGTATTAAATGGTATTATGTGGTATACAACAATCAGTTGCATACAAATTATTAAATGCCTTTTCTGGAACAAACTGAAATGCATCTATTGCATTACAAGTATTACATTACACATTAATGTCTACAACTATCCCATTAGTGTATGTGTAGTTTATTGGTGACACTGACCGTAGGCCCACACCAGCAGATTGAACCGAGACCAGTTGAGTGCATTTTAAAATCACATGACAGTGTAAAAACATACACATCTGTTTTTCTAAATGTGTACACTATGTTGTATTTGTGTGTGGAGTCAACCTGGCATTTTATTTTTTGGGGGGTGACTTCTAACACGCCTCAAAATAGCCAGGAAATAATGGGGTTGCAACGTCCAATATGTACAAAAAAAATATAATAATAATAATTATAACGGTAGTTATTTCTTTAAGGTTATATAGAAATAACTACATTTTTTTTTATAATTATTGTTTACATCTAGCAAAGCCTAGCTAATTTGCTAAGAAGTGACCAAGTTGTTTGTTGGTGCCGCCAAAGACACTGTAGAGCAAATCAAGCGTAGCAAACTCACTGATTTCATTTCAAAACCACGTTTGATTATCAGCCATCCCCCCCCCCCCCCCCCAGATGTGAGTACTGTGAAAGCAGGGGCAGTAATGGTCTTTAATTTAGCTGTATGGGCCGTTGTGGACGGAGTTAAACCTGGGTTTGGTCAGACACAAGTCCAAGCTCAAATGGCTTTGATTTCCATGTAAGCGGATATACATATGGTTAGTGATTTCTGTGTATTTACCCCTGCATATATCTAATACTCAAACAATACCTGTAGGCTATTTGAATCATTCATTCATTACATGGGAAGTCAAGCTTTTAGGTGGTGGTGGTGGTGGTGGTGATTGTCTACAGAACAGCTCTCTCTGCTTATTTTGTGGGAGGACAGCCATGTCATATTTTAAATGATACACACACACGCATCCATAGTCCAGTTTAAATCCCGTGCTGTCTGGCTGATGAACAGCATGACTCCGCATCGGAGGAGACGCGGGCATCATGTCCATCCGTGCGCCCAGGATCTATGCAAAAACAACATGTCTGTCCCTCTCCACGTAGGTCACCCCACTGTACCAGCACCACTACAAACTCACGTGTGTGTGTGTGTGTGTGTGTGTGTGTGTGTGTGTGTGTGTGTGTGTGTGTGTGTGTGTGTGTGTGTGTGTGTGTGTGTGTGTGTGTGTGTGTGTGTGTGTGTGTGTGTGTGTGTGTGTGTTAAAATGTTGAATGCCAACTAAACGTGGAGGCCACAGGGTGGTCGTGTGACGCCCTGTGATTTGCTGTTCATGTTGGCGGCCTTAAGAAGTCTCTGCGTCCTCAAACTGACTGATGTTTACTCTCACGTCTCTCACCAAGTCTTACGTGCCGCATTGTACAGCTTTCTGTTTAGGTGTTTGTATTTGTTGTGTTTTGTTTTTTTTGGGGGGGGGGGTGGCACAACACGGTGTCCATCTTGGCTCTTTGCTAGATGCGTTGTGTGTGTGACTGCTCTGCTGGAGTTAATTACTTCATTTTTTTTTTTTTTTTCTAATTGCCGAAATAATTGTTTGTTATAATGTGAGCCCGGCATTGCAAGCTGGACGATCAGTCAGTTCAACAATTGTGCAAACAACAACAACAACAACAACATTGCTGCAGTGGATCCCCCACAGCGACCAGCAATGTGTGCATTTTATATACAAGCTGCCGTCAATAACCGCATTTCAAATCTTTCAATTAAAACAAATAATTAACCTTTTGCCTATTGAAGATGTTAAACAGTGGGCCATTTTTAGGTTTCCTAGCGTTTTGTTTTCTTTTGACATTTGGGAAAATGGTAAGATATGTTACATTTAGGGCATATGTGTGTGTTTCTGTCCCCCCTTTTGAGGCTTTCTTCTCTGTCTGTCCGCCTTGTTCTCCAGCTGCAGCCTGCAGCCTGCATGGCATGGCTGCATGGCTGCAGCACCATTCATCTGCATGGCTCACACCACCAATCACACCGCTCCACAACGGGATGTCGTGGTCGACTTTGTATGATTTAGACTATACAAATATATTTTTGATGTTGCTGGGCCATAAATATTAAATGAACGTCAAGGTTATATCGACCTATAATATTTAAAGTGGAAGTAGACAACTTTTCAACATTGCCCCCCCCCTAGCGTTTCCAAATGGTATCGTTTGCACCGCTGTCGCAAAGACGACCAACAACACAGGACACACCGTAGTGCATTTATTTCCAAATGTCAGTGAAGAAAGTTAATTTGGGATTGAATATGGAAACTATTGGCAATTGTACCGATGTGCATGACATGGTAATAACGTTTACTCATCCCGCTACTACTAGGTGGTTGATGCACTTCCTTTGTGCCGTAAATCGATTTTGGCGGGGGAACATCAATCAGCAGACAGAATTGCATCGTGAAAGCGAAGCTTGTAGTTAACCAAACTTAATTATTCTAGATGTCATTATTATATAGCCATTACACTGCAATGAACATTTAATTCATAATTCTAAGTTAAAGCAAAAAAGTTGCCTACTTCCCGATGCCTACGTTTTGATATCACGTGACACAATTGTGTCAAGAAGAACCCAACATGGCTTCTTAAAATGTGTCATCGGTTCATTTGTAAACATGGCCCAGCGTACATCCTATTTAAGATGAGAATTCAGAGGACACTTGAATGATGTGAATTTCAAAAGGTGCAATCATCTTCCTGAACAGGATATGGTTACCAAATGTGTGATCACTATACTACTGGACTGAAGCACTGAAACAAACTGCAATTAAAAGTAAACAGATTTAAACTATTTGCATTTTAAATGGGAAGACGATGGCATTGTGTGGCTCTCCTGCAGTAAGCATGTTTATCTATCCAACGTGGCACTAAGAGGGAGTGTTCCCTCAGCCCTGTGTTCCCTAACGTAACCCCTACCTTAACCTCACTGTAACCCCTACCCTGACCTCGACCTCACTGGTGAGGGAACATGGGGTTGACCCCCACTACCAAGATGAACTCTTGCTGGTTCTAGCCTTAATAACTGAGCAAGGACTTGGGATTTTTAGATGACTAGTTAGCATCAGTCTAATTGAAATGCTAGTTCCTCGCCAGATAACTGATGTAAACAAGACATCTGCAGTAACCGAGAGCTTTAATACTGTGAAATAGTTTATACCATCGTTTGTACTCACTTGATCATTTTCTTTTTAATTTGCTGCTTGATTCTGTTTCTTCAAATTGTTTTCTATGACATAAATGAGTATAGTGATCTTAAAAGCACTCCCACTTTCTAGTGAACTAGATTTTCAACTTTCAATGTGTTTGTCTTCAGCTTTCAGCTCTGCCTTGTTTTTCTCAGACCTCCCTTCATGTTATTCAATGTCCTGGATGTCAAATTCAAGTTATTACAAATGACTAATGATTTTTATAACCATTTTTGTTTGATCTGATCATCACATGACATTTTAATTTAATAAATTGACAACTTTTTGGAGTTGCATCTCACTGTGTGCCGTTATCGTCTTGGATCCATCGGGAGGACATAATATTGTAGAAGTTTGGATAAGGAAAATTCGCCTGTAGTGAAGATTATAAAACTTGCGGACGCGTGTCAAGTGAGTCAAAGACAATATAGCAAACATTGTTTTTAAAAATAATTTATTGGTCTATATACAAGGGGGAAAAAGTAGAAAACCAAACATGAGTAGAAAAGGCAATTATACAAGAGCATCTTTACACTGCATTTATGTCTAGCTTCCTTGAGCCAAGTGTCTACTCTGAGTCACAAAACAGGCCACTTTAAATCTGTACGAAGAGTTCACCACGAGACTGCTTTGTGAGTTTGACTTGGGCGTACCTCTCCCTCTCCACCACAGAGGGAGTCCTTACAAACCGTCCTGCATAGACGAGAACAGGCCGAGTCTCTGAAAATAGTCATTTCCGTAGGAAATTGTCACGTATAATTACGTCCTGCTTAGCTATGTTCTAGTGAGGGGCGGGGCTAACCAGGGGGAGGGGCTGAGGGGGCGGGGCGGCCTGAGGTGTTCTAACGAGGGGGGAGGGGGGGCTGAGGTGTTCTAACGAGGGGGGAGGGGCTTAAGTGTTCTAGGGGGGGGGGGGGGGGGGGGCTGAGGTGTTCTAACGAGGGGGGAGGGGCTTAAGTGTTCTGGGGGGGGGGGGGGGGGGGGGGGGGCTGAGGTGTTCTAACGAGGGGGGAGGGGCTGAGGGGTTCTGAGGAGGGGAGGGGCTGAGGTGTTCTGAGGAGGGGAGGGGCTGAGGTGGTTCTAGTGAGGGGGAGGAGGGGTGGGGCTGGGGTGTTCTAACGAGGGGGAGGGGCTAATCATGGGCTGAGGTGCGTGACGTAAGCCCTCGAACCAAGCACCCCCCCCCCCCCAACAAAAGGCCTCTGACAACATGTACTCTTTGGTTCACCAACTTCTCGTCGTTGGAGTTCCGCCCCCACAACCGCACCGCGAGACTACGGCCCCGCACCGCGAGACTACGGCCCCGCAGCGACGAGGACCGCAGACGTCGGCGCCCCCGGACGTACGAAGCGACGCCAGTACATCAGAAAGGGCGGTACTGTCGAGGTCTGCGGTCTGGGGTGGAAATCCCAAACCAAGAGCCGAGAAAGTCCTATGGATGCAGGAATGGCAACAACAACTATTATATATACGACACTAGACTGTTGTGTTCGTCTCCCCCCGCCCCCCCCCCCCCCAAAAAAAAACGATGAAAACGTATTTTGGTCTGCGTGTGAAAAGTGACAAACGTTTTAGAGGACAGTTTAACAGAAAGAAAAGTAAAATCAAATGAAATCGACCTAAAGAAAATAAAGCCAAGGGTAACATTTCAAACGATTGCACAATATAATACTGATGTATTTGCGACGAGGCTTTCGCTTCCTGCTCAGAAAGCTGACATCGAGACTTAGTTCACTACAAGGGGAGGGTTAAGCTACTACAGTCATAAAGACAAACTGAGCATCATCATCATCATCATCATCATCATCATCATCACAACGATTTCCTGCTGATCATCAACTCATTAATTATCCATCAGCAATAATACCAATAAATAATACCAATAATAATGACTTAATGTTAAAATATCAATTTCATGTGAGTGTATAGTCACCACGACAAATGTTGGTTCCAAACTCAATACATATAATGTGGAACACGTTTCAAGCAAACAAGTCGGAATCTGTTTGTGGGGACACAGCCCCCCATAAGCACTGTCAAACACACCAATCAGAACGTGTTTGTGGGGCCCAATGAGCATCGTCAATAGCAGTTCAGTGTTTAATTGTACGTTAGAAACCGAGAACATTTTCTTTTAATAAAAATCCACAACAGATTTATCTTCTCCTAATTTCATGAATCAAAACGTGATTTGATACTTTGGGCTTTGGGATAGATCATATACTGGGATTAGTTAACACTCTGTATCTGTCACCATGTTTTCTTCTGTGAATGAGAATAATTATATGTTTAAAATGGCTTTAAGAACAAGAAAAGTTAATGTTTCATCTTGCTGAAGAAAAAAAGAGACAATACTCCATTCATTAGAAAAGCGAATAATAAGCAGAGATGTCAAAGTACACATCGGAATGGACAGTATGTGCGCTGGGATAAAGCGATAACTTTTTAACGCTAACGATTTGGGTCATCACCAAAAACGTGTGTATTGCACAATGTCGCTATGATTGGCCAAAAAAAAAAGAAAAGAAAGTGATCCGGGTTTCCTTTTAAACCCAAAATGCACTTGCTAATTACTGACCACTATCTGATCTCTGCTTTGGGCTGATGAAGTGTACCACCAAAGAAAGGTCCGGTCTCAACATCATGTGATAAGCCGTCATATTTGGTGGGCTGTAAGGTTGGGGTCAACGCATGATGAACAGTGGTCAAAACACTCCCCCACACTTCAGTAGTCTCTCCGAATAAAAAAATACGAAAAAAATACATCTCAAAAGTCTTGAAAGGTAAAAGAAGTTAAGAAGGAAAAAATAATAAAATCATGTGGTAATCCATTAGGTAATCCATTACTTTAAGGTGAGCCATTAAAAATAAAACAAAAGGAGGATGATAGAAAAATATGAAGACATGCATTGTTACATGATTTGGGGGGGGAAAAAAATACATAACTTGAAATCATGAGGTATGGAAGTGTGAACGACCTCTTGCA
>JAOPHQ010006010.1:65000-155000 GCA_030340625.1 Merluccius polli
TAACCCATAGCAGCGTTCACTGAATTAAACTCCACAGGCCAACCAGTCAGCGGACACAGCAGCAGGTGTCTCTCTGCCACGAGGGCCCCACTACCTTTGTTGGAGAGGGGGGACAGGAAGGCGTCCTGAGTCTCTGGAGTGAGGCGGTGGTGGGAGTGGACCGAGGAGGAGCCCATGTCCATGTCCTTGGCCCCGGGCCCCAGGGCCCCCAGCCAGGCGCGGCCCCTGGGACCCACCGCGGGGAGGGCCGCCAGCCCCGTGTCCATGTCGCTGTTCAGCAGGCTGTCGGCTGAGGGTGAGGAGAGATGTAGTACTGTAGTAGGAGTAATAAATAAGATTAAGACTAACATTATACTGTAGCGTAAAGCTCCAAGCACACAGCCGTGTCACTCAGCTGAAATATATCGTGTTGGAATCAGGTTTGAATTCGTAGTCTGATCCCGGCATGAAAGTGCTTCAGAAACACAAAATCAATCACCTAGTCCCCTCCCTCCCTTCACTCACCGGCACGACAGCGTCCGTTCTTCAGCGGCGAGCTGAGGCTGCTGGCGGGGATGACGGGGAACGGCCACAGGAAGTCCCGGTGGAGCGTCTTGAGTGCGCCCACAAAGTCCTCCACGCGGGCCACGCGGTTCCGCTCGCGACACAGCCAGCCAATCAGCTCGAAGCCCAGCTGCGCCGAGAAGCAGCCCAGGTCGCGCAGGCGCAGCTGCTCCAGCAGGTGGCGCGCGTGGCGCCACAGCATCAGGTCGATGTACATGTTCTCCGCGCACTCCACCTCCCGCCTGCCGGGGGGGAAGGCAAGGGTAATGGAAATTCAAAACCATGGTTAGAATTGTATCGTTTCATGTACATTTGAAAATGTAAATTACAGGAGTTGTAAGGTAAAAAAATCAGGTCAGAGACACTGTGTGGTGGTTCATATTTTTTGTGCGATTCCAATTTCTAGCCACAGTAAGACTTTCAGAACAAGTTTACAATGTCATAGCAGACACAGTAAAGCAAAGCTTGTTTATTCATGACACCACTGAAATACAGACATCGAGTCATATGACAGTTTTGAAATGGAAAATAAGCGTGGGAACCCTGTTCACGCTACACAATCATCACCCATAGGAGGGAGCTACAATATGCCAGAGCTGGGGCTTTTGTCCTAGCCTGGTGACACCGTCCCGATCTCGCGAGTTCACACATGGCCAGGCTTCAGGTTATGCGCTTGTGGCCAAACCAGAGTCGTTCGGACCTATGAGGAACTACTGACAGCTACGTGGTTTTAGGGCGCGGTTTGGGTGTGACGACAACGAGAAGCGACTGTTTGTCTGAAAACAACAATGGCGGCTCCTAAAGAGGTTAGCGTAGATGCTGCTATAGCATCAGTTAGATCTGAACTGGAGAGTATTTCTTCATTGAAAGAAGAGCAAAGAATTCAATGTGAAATATTTGTTCGCCCTCCTACTACGTTACATGGTTTGTTGATCTGATTGGTTGAAGTTAGCCCTTGGTAGAGACGGTGATGGACAGATGGTTCATCCAATCACCTGCCAAGTATTTTTTTGAAAAGTTTCCAAGGACGAATTCCCAGATGGTTCTGTTTACCAAACCATCTGGCACGTCAGGTTATCTTCAAAGTGCCCTCTATGGAAAGACTGAACACATCAGCGATGTACACTTTACCCTTTGGAGGAGGGGCCGGTGGGCATGCTGAATGTCTTCTGCAGGTTGAACTTCCCCGTGGCGATGCAGTCGGCCGACTGGGACAGACTGATGCTGCGGTTCCTGAAGAACTCAAACCCTCCTGTTGAACTGGGTTCCTGGATGGAGAGGAACACAGGAACAAACATGGTCTTCATATCATCATCATGAAACCTACATAGACTTTTGTGTTTGGTAAAAGTGTGTTGCAACATAAGAATAAAAATAATAGAGTAATAAATATAAAATGTAAATGTAAACTGCATAAGGAGTAAATGCACCAGTGCCTAATAGAACAATAAAATACGGTACATTCAGTAAAATAAGTAAACTAAAATAGATATTATATAATAAATAATAATTAGAACACTACCTGAGTGGTGGGCGTTGGGGGAGGGGTATCCATCTCCCCGGAGCCAATGGCCTTGAGGAAGCGGATCATGTGACGACAGAGGTCCCACTTGCCCTGCTCCAGGGCGGTGTTGAAGAGCAGGGTGGCGTGCTGCCGGCTCACTGCGGGAACCTCCATGTTCTGCACGGCAACGGTCAACAGGTCAGCAAGGGGAACTTTACAGAGCCGCCCACCTTCAAGCAAGACTTCGCAGAACTATAACTACTAGTTATTGTGTTGCTAGTCATGTTTTTTTTGGTCATTGTTTTCATCGTGAAATGATTTGTCATTACGGGGAGACATTGTGTTTGAAACGGCCACAGCGTTTCTCATACAAGACGTGGTGGCAAAACAACGGTTAAAGGGGCTGTAGACAACTTTTCAACTTTTCCCACCCTAGTGTTTCAAAGCAGATAAAAGTTGTGTCATCAGATTCGCCTTACTTCGGTTGTTCCACCGTCCACCTTTTCCACTACTGGGGATAGCTAATGGGGATAGCTACCAGGTAAACAAAAGCGCTATTCCTCTTGGTTTGGTTGCACATGCAATGGTTGACACATTTTCTTTGTGTCGTAAAGTGAGCTGTCATTTTTCCCAGGAGATCGTAGACAGAGCTGCATAGTGAAAGCAAGGTTTATAGGGAAGCTAAGGGAACCAATCTAAACGCTGATGGTGTCATTATTCTGTAGCCATTACACTGTGCAATCAACATTTACTTCATATTGATACGTTAAAGCAAAAACTTTGTCTAAAGTGATGTCTTAAAGTTGCTTGCTTTATCTGACAAGCAGCCAAGAAAAACTAAAGTTTTCATTTCATAATAATCCATCAACCAAACTTGAATTTCTGCAACAAGCAGCAACTGTTTGGTATTTGTACTCGATAAATGACCTAAACAATTCATCAATTATAAAATTTGATTTGATTCATTTTCTGTCGACCGACTCATCGATTAACCGACTCATCGTTGCAGCCCTAGTGTCTTCCCCTCCCAGCACTCTCTCTGTGTACCTGCAGTATGATGAGATACGAGGCCGCTGTGTCCAGGTCCTGCGCCATGAGGCACTCCTCGAACAGGTCCTTGGGGTTCCCCACGGCGGCGAACAGGTAGTTCCACAGCGCGTACTCCGTCTTGCGGGCGCAGTGAACGATGGTCTGCAGGAAGAGCGGGAACTCTGTGATGAACTTGGCCACGGTGGGCAGCAGCGGGTCGGGGATGGGCTCCCGCGATGTGGCCTCCTCCTCCAGCACCACGTGCACCATCAGCTCCATCACGTGGGGGAAGTAGGGGAGCGACACGCACGACTGAGCCAGCAGCAGGGCCTGGGGTGACGGAGAGAGAGAAGTGGGCGACGGAGAGAGAGAGGTGGGCGACGGAGAGAAAGGGGGGAGGGAGAAAGAGTGAAGAGGGGGTTTAAGACATGTACAAGAACTACACCACGAAATGTGATCTCTGTATTTGACGCATCACTAGCTGCAGCACTAGGAGTGGTGGACGGCTGCAGTGCGGCGCCCGGGGACCGCGGCTTCAGGTCTACTGCCTTACACTCAAGGGCAACCGCAGGAGTATTAATTCAAGTGTAATATTTAGAGTATGGATAGATCAGTCTACCACCCTACCCCAGTCAACCGTACCAACTGGTAAGTCTGATCTAGTCATCATACATCTGGGTGAACACTCCCACTTGTGATGGCACTAGAGCAGGGGTCATCAACTAAATTCGTCCAAGTCCAGATTTTTTCTCTGCAGACACTGTAAGGGCCAGATGCGCGCGATCGAGGGGGGTGCGCGATCATAACCCACCCCGGACCTACGACTGGCGGGGGGGGGGAGGGGGGCCTACCCCCGTTTGAGAACCACTGCATTAGGCTATTCCTGAATTCAGTACTATTCTGGGGGCCGGATGGAAATCTCTGCCGGGCCGGATTTGGCCCGCCAGAGACGTTGACTGCACTCGAGGGTAGATTTTGACACGGCTTGTAATGGCTAATTAATCAACATCCCGCCTGGTGGGAAAATAGTCTCTCTCTGTACCTGCTCGCCCAGGTTGCGCACAAGCAGCTGGCGCAGGATGTGGTGGAGGTAGATCTGCGAGGTGCGCTCCACCGTGCAGTAGGGGAACAGCGCCTCCAGTGGCTCGGAGGCGGAGGACGACGAGGCTCCTCCTCCTCCGCCCTGGAGCCCGTCGTAGAGCATCGTCTCGTTGCTGGCGCCCAGCACCAGGGCGTCCTCGAACAGCACGGCCAGCGGGTAGATGTTGATGTGGAAGGGCAGCATGATGCGCCGGGACAGGAAGGAGTGGGGCTTGCGGTGGTCGCGCGGGAACAGCGGCAGCCACACCTTCATGCCCGCCTCGCCGCACGACAGCCACAGCGCCTCCAGCAGGTGGCGCTTCTTGCGGTTGGAGCGGCATGTGGTCCAAACGTTCTCCACACACTGCGCCAGCACCACCGGGGGACAGAACGACAGCTAGGGGCAGAGCGGGGAGGGGGGAGGGGAGAGAGAGGGGAGAGGAAAGAGAGAGAGAGAAAGACAGGAAAGAGAGAGAGGAAAGAGAGAGAGAGAGAGAGAGAGAGAGAGAGAGAGAGAGAGAGAGAGAGAGAGAGAGAGAGAGAGAGAGAGAGAGAGAGAGAGAGAGAGAGAGAGAGAGAGAGAGAGTAAATGAGAGAGAGCGAGAGAGATAGAGTAAATGAGAGAGCGAGAGAGAGAGAGAAAGAGAGAGCGAGAGTGAAATAGGAAGCTTTACTACTTTCCACAACAAATTGTTTTAAAGTCAAGTGTGAGGTGCTCAACACTCGAGGGCCCTTTTCCACTTCACTATATAGTGTGTGATTAGCCATTACAAGCCGTTTCAAACTTGTGATGTCACTACCCTCTAGTGACACCAGGAGTGGGAGTGTCTACCAGCCTACGCAGTGGACTGTACCAACTGGTAGGCTGATCTATCCATCATACATCTGGGTGGACACTCCCCCACTTGTGATGTCACTCGAAGGTAGTCACGTGACACTTTTGAAACGGCTTGTAACGGCTCTTACCAGCTTCTTGTGGTTGGGAGGGGTCTCCTTGTCACGTAGCTGCGGTCCGGAGCGGTCCCTCTGTAACATGATGAGCTGGCCGGCGAGGTTCAGCATGATGCTCTCTGCCATGCAGGCCTGGCCAGGTAAAGATGAGATGTACATATGAGATTTATTTGAGTTTGTCATTTTGAAATGAGGACATTTCTACTGAAGAGCGGGAAGAATGTAAGATGAGATGTATTTTTCTTTGGGATGTATTTTTATTAAGCGACGGTTAATGTTTTCTTAATACATATACAAAAAAATAGATTTGTGTTTATTTGATAATCTGAATAGTTTCTCATATAGCCTAATGGCAGTGCATTGCTGTCAGATAGTAGATTACACCACGCATGTACAAAGGAGCCATGCTTCGGTCTAGTGGGGTAAAGACGTGCCTGTTGTGTTGCCCTGGTTGTTGTCTTGGAAGTTATGGTTACTAAACAGTTGAACGTCAGCTACCTGTCCGGGTGTCACTCTTTCCAGAAACCCTGATTAATCCCAGTAAATATAATAGGATACATTAAGATAAGATAGAACTTTATTAATCCCGATGAAATTCTTAAGAGGATGAGGGACACCGCGAGCTATGCTCCTGATGTTTGATGGCGTGTGTTTGACGAAAAAAAATCCTTTGACGTTTGTATTGATTTATAAAATGGATCGTTCCGGTCCTTGATTCTGATTGGCTGGAAGTCATTGTAAAATACTATAAACACACCTGTGACCGCATAATTCATTCTTAGAATGAATCTGCCCGTATGCTAAAGCATGTATGCTAGTCTGTGTTGCATGGCAACCATTTTGCTGTCTTGAGGGACTATGATCATTTATTTCAATAAATTATCAAATTTTATGTTGCCTGTGTGTTTATTTTGTGAAATCTTACTAGTAGGTAGTCTATAGTAACCATTGTATGAAAGCAATAAACCACTTCAGGTCATGATTTACAGTGATTTTAGAACAGCTAGGGGTGCTGTTAGGCACGACGCGGATTGAGTGCGTGTGTGTGTGCGAGTATGCGCGCATGTATGTGTGTGTGCATGTGCGTGTGTGTGTGCTACCTGCTGCGGGGCTTTGAGTGTGATGCCGGTCTCGGTGCGGACGGAGGTGAGGGTGACTGAGACCACCAGGGCAGGGTGGGGGATGTAGCGGGACATGGACACCTCCTGGAGCAGCTCCACACTGGCTGAAGGGTTAGGGCTGCAGAGACACACACACCGAGCAAATAACTAAGTACAATTCATAAATCCATAAAGGTAACTCATCACTTGACATTTGATGGTGTCGTAGACGATGACATCGTTTTGGAAGTACCTACTGGCACCTAACAGGCCAGTACAGGCCAGTACAGGCCACCATAGCTTTTCCTACGTCGTTGGAAATGGAGGGGTGAGGGGAGGTGAAGGGGTGGGGGGGTTGTGGTATTTAATTGGTTGAAATCTGCAACCTCACCGCTAGATGAGTGTAAGCTACAGGGAAACTACTACAGGGGGGTGCCCACCCGTCGCTCCTCCTCTCCAGACTGTAGAGGCAGATGGAGCAGTCGGCCCTGAACAGGATCACCATGTCCCGGAACACGTTGAGCAGCAGCGTATCTGAGGGCAACCGGGTCACCGAGGCAAATGCGTTGTCCAGGTTGGATGACCGCAGGTACAGCCTCAGCTGAAAGACACACACACACACACACACAGAGAAGAAGGTAAACAGAATATGTTAAAATCAGTGTAGCTTTTCAATGAGTACTACAGATGGACAGAGATAATTTCCCCCCTCCGTTTAATGATGAGGAAAAAAAGGGATTTTCTCTCTGGGTCGGAGCTCTTCTTAACCAGGGAACCGGACGAATATGCAAGCTCATGTTTTATTTGCTCTGGCAGATACGCCTGGCCCCTCCCCCTCCCGTTCAGACAGATTTCCAGCCGACCTGGCCCGGGTCGGGGCCAATTACAGCTGTTTATCTAATATGGGGCGGGTTTGATACGTTGTATACGACAGTACAGAGGAGCGCCGTTGAGGCATTTTCGACAATCAAGATGGCTGCCGCTGATGTAGAACAGTCTGTTGAATCCGCTATCATGACAGGATTACACGAACTGGACGGTATATTTTCTCTAACAAACAACTGCACTTAAAGCTTTTGTTGATAAGAAAGATGTGTTCGCCGTACTTCCGACAGGATTTGGTAAAAGTTAAATTTATGTCACACATTTCATTGCTCTGATTGGTTGTAGGTCTAGCCAATTATGTCAAGAGGCATTTTGGTCTGCGCCCGTTGATAACACTCCTTGGAAATCGAAAATGAACTGAGAGGTTCCAGACTAATACGCATTTGAGAATTGGTCTGGCTCACCTCTTCTTGCTGGTCGATGAGATTGTAACACGCCACCACAACAAAGTCCATCCACCAGGCCAGACCACCTGTGACGGTCATGTTCTGCTCCTGGAGTCAAACAAAATTAATTGTATTACATTCACAGATTCCCCTTTGCTTCTGCAAGACAAAAAAAACACAGTCCAACGCCAACATAGAGCACACAGTCTCGTAAACTGGGTCAAATGTATAGCAATCAATCAATTAATCAATCAATCAATTAATCAAACATTATTTACAGAATCAAGATCCGGATACAAAGACAAAACACAAAACAGACAGAATACATTAAATACAAACACAATACTATACATTCACGTTCTAAAAAATACCCTTCTGCCACAAAAAAAAAAGTAATATAAAAAAAGAATACAACACGCAATAGATACTCCTGTTAATAGACAGGGAGTGAGGTAGGTCCTTCATACCTGGGTGATGTTTCCAAACAACTTCCACTTCCTGCTGTAGAGGAAGTAGTGTGCGAAGCCCCGCTTCCCAGCCACCGCCATGCACTGGCCTGCCGAGTCTATGGCTGCAAACTGCATGGCAATGGATACACACGTCCAGAACAGAGGCAGTCATTCACAAACACACACACACACACACACACACACACACAACGGCTTAGTAAAGCCGTATGGTTTTTTCAACGTGATTGAAAATGATTCATAAAGTGTCCACATATTCTGAATAGACAAATATGATAACATAGCCTAGAAATCTAGACGCCCCTAGCAGCAAATTTAATTTGCAGCCAGGGGTCTAGCCTTTTGTCGTCGTTTTTGCGCTGCTGGAAACAGAAAATCTGTCAGGCCAATCACATTGTGAGGGGCGGAATCGGAAGCCGGGCTACCATGACGACAGAGTTGCGACGGTTCCGTGTTAGAGGTTAACAATGGCTGCTGCTGCTGGCGAACGGCTGTCTTTCGACTCTGCTTTTTTTTTTCTTTTCACGGTCTTTCCTCGAAAAGAAAGATGTATTCAGAGTTTTGATTAATTACGTAGTCAGAGCCGTCGCTCTGACTACGTCACCTTCTTCGTTGCTCTGATTGGTTGTAGCGCTATCCTATTGCGTGCAGAGGGAACTTGAAAGACAACCGTTTATCCCGCCCACACTGCCAATGGAGCAATGCCAGACCGTACATCTTTCTGATGTGGGTCTGGCTTGCCAGGCTAATGATAACACAGACACCTGGCAAAAATCTAAATCTATAGGGGCCTAATAGTATTAACAGTGGTACTAAATAATCCTTTGTCAAACGACATTTACTGAATAAAACATTTCACTGGTATTCTAGCGCTAGTCTGATGCAAGTGATTCAAATAAAGCGGTGGGAAAAATCGATACACATTTCAAAAGCTGTATTCAACACTTTCTTTTAATATGACTCGCACAACGTCCACATGAAATCGGAAACAGCAACATGTATTTCCACTTACCCGAATAGGCCAATTGCTCTCTAGGTATGTGCAGTGGATCTAAGGACAAAAAAACAACACAACAATGACATAGAAGAAGGGTTAGGGTTAAGAAATTAGTCTTCATGTTCTCCCCGTGCTCAAGGTTAACATTATCGAGTGACAACCAAATATAAAAGACTTGTGTTATGGACTATTATTTTGAAGGAGAGCATGGTATTACTCAGATGTCAGACCAAAGGAAAAAGTGCAGAAATTATCAAAGTGAGTTGGCACTGAAGACTCACTCAAGGCTAATACCTCTAATCACCCGCCAACAGACACTTCACAGATGTGTCATCGTAGGACAAACACGGGTGTCGCTCATAACACTAATTATGGGTCTGCTCCTTTTATGCACAAGGGCATGGGTAGCAGACTACAGTGAAGATAGTGAAGATAACACACACAGGGACCATTGCTGGTGCTTTTGTTGCATTCATGTGGTGTCGGACTAATCTGAAAATTGAGATCCCAACTGGGAAAAGTCACTTGAAAGCCCCCTCAAGTCAGAACAACAACAACTCGGAAAGTGGGCGAAGATTTTGGTACGTGACCAATTTTTTGAGGGCACATCTTCTCATTGTAATTCACTAAGAATATAAAACTGGTTATCACGATAAGTCGATAACTTTAATTTCATGACCATACAATACCATACAGAGACGATAAACGATAATTAATTATTGCCCGGCCCCTACCCCACCGCCACAATAAAAGCGTCCCCCTCACCTGGATAACGTGCCAGTGTTTGTGTCCCAGTAAAGTGCTGAGTCCCTGAGAGAGCGAGGTGCTGTGGCCGGGCGGGTGGTGCAGCGGACTGCCGTCAGGGGGGTGGGGGTGCGCGTGGGGGTGTGCGTCCGGGTTGCTGCTGTTGTTGTGTGCCTGTGCGGGGTCGCCGCAGGTCAGGTAGAGGCGGTCTTCTCCGTGGAGGAGAACCTGTTCCTGGTTACTCTGGAATACAGTGAGGGTGAGGAAGAGGAAGAGGATGTAATAAAAAAAATAACGATTCACTTTAGTGTGAAGTATCGCGATTTTGTAAGATTTTTTAATAGATTTTCTTTTAATGCCTGAATCGATTTTAGTTGGGTTTTTTTTGGAAACAGTATGTTGTAATGTGTTTTCACATTAAATGCATACAAGAAGTACACTACATTAACAGTAGCATGTCACCTTCCCTTAAACCCTCCTTGTATAGCATACAAGAAGTACACTACATCACCAGTAGCATGTAACCTTCCCTTAAACCCTCCCAGTATAGCATACAAGAAGTACACTGCATCAACAGTAACATGTAACCTTCCCTTATACCCTCCCAGTATAGCATACAAGAAGTACACTACATCACCAGTAGCATGTAACCTTCCCTTAAACCCTCCCAGTATAGCATACAAGAAGTACACTACATCACCAGTAGCATGTAACCTTCCCTTAAACCCTCCCAGTATAACAATGATGCTGCTGGAGTAAAAGTCAGAAAGACTGACCGACATGTAATGATGTGTATTGTTTTTGGAAATATGCCTCATCATATACAGTCTCTAGAAGTGATTCAACTTTTTCCCATGCGGTCTAGTATTAAAAAAGTAAACAAATATCGAAATACTTGTAGAATCGTATAATACTTCAAAACCGCAATACATAGAATCGGGCACCCAAGTATCGCGATGGTATTGAATAGGGAGATAAGCATATCATCCCAGCCTGTGTGTAATACTAGGATACTTGCAGTTTAATACTAGTATACTTGCAGTGTAATACTACGATACTTGGAAAGTTCAGTTCTCCGACACTACTTTTATTCTATTTGATATGTCTATGTTTCATGTCGTACACGTTCAGAAAACAGGATCGGTTTTCCACCTATTAGTTCAAAGTAAAAAAAAAACAATGGCTTGGTTTTCACACATTCCTTCCAGTTAGTGGCTATGTATTTCTAGTTACTGTTATGCAAGTTATGTTGTGTTATATAATAGCTCATACTTACATAACAGACATTTATGGTCGACATGTTTTTTTTTTGTGGCCAACACTGCAACAAAGCATGATGTGTTTTCCTTATTACAACGCCATGGACGCCGACTCACGAGTCTTACGAGCTCATCAGTAGCACAGTCCCTTCAATTCATTTGTCAACAGCTAAACCCTCACGGAAGCAGCGGGTCAGCTCATAAGTAACACACCTTATATAAGATGATATTAAATTATGCACATCCTTTTTTCCCCAGCTGTGTGCTCTGCCTTCCTGGAAATGTTTGGTAATGAATCCCCACCGTCACCGTGAAACCATTTTAAACACTCCTTCATATCGCTTGGCAAAGACTTAAAGATGTGCCTGACTTTGAATTTTTTTTTTTAACTTGTGTTATGTTGCCATTATATCATGTCTGCCCAACTCGCCAACCTACTGCTCCTCATCCCTGCACCACCAAGTCAAGTCAAGTCAATTTTATTTGTATTGCCCTTAATCGCAGTTACAGTCTCAAAGGGCGTTACAGGCTATATATTTATGACACCCCATAAACCTAGCCCCCCAAAGGGCAAGAAAAAACTCAAAACTTAATTATCAAGGAAGATATCTTGAGAAGGAACGCAGAGCGGGGGATCCCTCCATCGAAGGGATGGTTAGCTGTGCCATAATGAACATACATATTATATGACGTTATATTAAAGGAAGGTGCAAAATTAACTTTTTTGTCCACCAATGGCTCGTAAATGTTAAAATTTTACCAGCCACTCAATAAATTACCATAGTTTTTTTGGCTGGTGCGTGAAGCAAATCTACCACCCACTTGCATATTTTACCAGCATTTGGCTGGTGCTCATTTTGTGCCCTGGAAAGAGGAATGTTTGGGTTGAGTCACCAGCCCTTAGCCTCTCTTATGAGGCCTTGGAGTTGGGCGAAGCCTTCCAACGCGGGCCAACACAAATACACCTGAGTCTACGCCAACATTGATGCATGGTTGCGTGTGGTGTGCAGCTCCCAGCAATTCACACCGGTGGCCTCCCAAGGGGAGAGCATAGACTAGCATAGAAGGCCTGTCGATTAGCGTATCACAGGCGAACAATCTGGGGTTCATCGGTCCTACTATGTTATAGCAGAACTACTGATCCAGCGGTCCTACTATGTTATAGCAGAACTACTGATCCAGCGGTCCTACTATGTTATAGCAGAACTACTGATCCAGCGGTCCTACTATGTTATAGCAGAACTACTGATCCAGCGGTCCTACTATGTTATAGCAGAACTACTGATCCAGTGGTCCTACTATGTTATAGCAGAACTACTGATCCAGCGGTCCTACTATGTTATAGCAGAACTACTGATCCAGCGGTCCTACTATGTTATAGCAGAACTACTGATCCAGCGGTCCTACTATGTTATAGCAGAACTACTGATCCAGCGGTCCTACTATGTTATAGCAGAACTACTGATCCAGCGGTCCTACTATGTTATAGCAGAACTACTGATCCAGCAGGTCCTACTATGTTATAGCAAAACATCTGGGTGGAGACAGCACTGAGTCTGGGCCGGAAGCCATAAACTGCAAGGGGCAGAGTTACGCCTCGTTTCCTGTTTTGTTACAGAAATATTCTACTGAGTGCAGGAAGCGTTCAGAAGGGGATTTTAATACTTGTATTTCTACAGTGGTCAGTCTACACGGTGTTGATTTGAAATCTTGTACAGATACTTTTTTACAGTTTACTAGTGCTGGCCGATTTGTGTTCACTGTTCATAGTCAACTACACGCTTACAGATCCCAGCCTCCAGTAACACATGATTGGTCGAAACAAATACGAGGCAAAAGAAAAAGAAACGGCCCGTTCACCCAGACTTGAGCTCGTCTGCCATCAGACTTTAGATTAGTAATCCAACGTCTCTCACCGTGCACGGGTTCACAGTGAGGGCACTCTTGATGAAGTGGAACTGCAAGATGCCCGCTTGCGGTGCAGAGCAAGGAGGGGGTGGAGGCACCTCCTCCTCTACCTCCTGCTCCTCCTCCTCCTCCTTCTGTTGTTCCTGCTGTCTCCTCCTGCTCCTCCTCCTACTCTCTGGTCTGCTAGGGACCACCCACAGGTGGTAACCCTCTGCTCCCCAGCTCTGTGGAGGGAGAAGAGGAACATGTTATAAACGAGACGGCACGGTGCGTGGACCCAACTCTAGGGCTGCAACTCATGGTTATTTTCATACTCGATTAATCAAATGAGAATTTTTCCGATTAATTGATTACTTAGGATTAAATAATAGCAAATGCCATCACAAGTTACCAGAGTCCAAAGTGATGTCTTAAAGTGGCTTGCTTTATCTGACAAGCAGCCAAGAAAATAAAGTATTCGTGTGATAATGATCATCAACATTTGAATTACTGAAGCATCAAGCAGCAAATGTTTGTATTTGTACTTATAAACAAACAAACAAAGATTAATCGATTAGAAAAATGTGATTCAATTAATTTTCTGTTGATCAACTAATCGATGAATCATTGCAGCCCTACTCAACTCTATTTACACTGAGATGGAAAGAGGATACGAAGGAAAGAGCAAGAAAGACAAAAAACGGTTGCAGACAGCTGACACAATGAAAACCCTGCCATGTGAACACATAACAATGAAACAGATGAAACAAGGAAATCCATCGTATTATTACCACAATAACATGGAGTTCATCCATCGTATTATTATCACAATAACATGGAGTTCATCCATCGTATTATTATCACAACAACATGGAGTTCATCCATCGTA
The DNA here is from genome assembly GCA_030340625.1 of Merluccius polli. Classification (NCBI taxonomy): domain Eukaryota; kingdom Metazoa; phylum Chordata; class Actinopteri; order Gadiformes; family Merlucciidae; genus Merluccius; species Merluccius polli. Next base: position 78,722 of record JAOPHQ010006010.1, read on the forward strand.
TTATTATCACAACAACATGGAGTTCATCCATCGTATTATTATCACAACAACATGGAGTGCATCCATCGTATTATTATCACAACAACATGGAGTTCATCCATTGTATTATTATCACAACAACATGGAGTTCATCCATCGTATTATTATCACAACAACATGGAGTTCATCCATCGTATTAGTATCACAACAACATGGAGTTCATCCATCTTATTATTATCACAACATGGAGTTCATCCATCTTATTATTATCACAACATGGAGTTCATCCATCGTATTATTATCACAACATGGAGTTCATCCATCGTATTATCATCACAACAACAACATGGAGTTCATCCATCGTATTATTATCACAACAACATGGAGTTCATCCATCGTATTATTATCACAACAACAACATCGAGTTCATCCATCGTATTATTATCACAACAACAACATGGAGTTCATCCATCGTATTATTATCACAACAACAACATGGAGTTCATCCATCGTATTATTATCACAACAACAACAGAGTTCATCCATCGTATTATTATCACAACAACATGGAGTTCATCCATCGTATTATTATCACAACAACATCGAGTTCATCCATCGTATTATTATCACAACAACAACATGGAGTTCATCCATCGTATTATTATCACAACAACAACATGGAGTTCATCCATCGTATTATTATCACAACAACATGGAGTTCATCCATCGTATTATTATCACAACACCAACATGGAGTTCATCCATTGTATTATTATCACAACAACAACATGGAGTTCATCCATCGTATTATCATCACAACAACATGGAGTTCATCCATCGTATTATTATCACAACAACATCGAGTTCATCCATCGTATTATCATCACAACAACATCGAGTTCATCCATCGTATTATTATCACAACAACAACATGGAGTTCATCCATCATATTATTATCACAACAACATGGAGTTCATCCATCGTATTATCATCACAACAACAACATCGAGTTCATCCATCGTATTATCATCACAACAACAACATGGAGTTCATCCATCGTATTATTATCACAACAACAACATGGAGTTCGTCCATCATATTATTATCACAACAACATGGAGTTCATCCATCGTATTATCATCACAACAACAACATGGAGTTCATCCATCATATTATCATCGCAACAACAACATGAAGTTCATCCAACATAAAACAAACCACTCACCATAGAGCTGATTTTAATGGGTTCCTTTTTGGTACCATCAGAACGATACCTGCACCAAAAAGATAAATCCAGGTCCAATTATTATGTTTGATCATCATTTATATATGCTGTGTGTGTGTGTGCCTGCATGCTTGTGTATTTGTATGTGCGTGCGTGTGTATTTGTGTGTGTGTGCATGCTGCATTTGTGTGTGTGCGTGTGCGTGTGTGTGTGTGTATGCGTGCGTGTGTATGTGTGTACATTCCCACTCACGCAAAGTCCTCTCCCAGTGTGCAGATCAGGTGCGCTCCGAACACGCTCCACAGCGACAGGCCGCCACACTCCCAGGTCACAATGGCAACGCTGTAGTCCGGCGACCAGCGGATGAGCTTGACAGGGCCAGTCTTGTTGTAGATGTCTGGACAGGACCATCAGTTTGGTTCAAATGTCTGCGTGTCTGTCTGTCTGTCTCTCGCTCTCTCCATTATGTTTAAATCAATAAAATAATTTTTTGTTGTTATATTTTGTGTCAAATCATTGATTTCTTTATTAAGTAGCCATTTGATTACTTAGTTGGTACGTAAAGAGGATATTGGAATGGGAAAGTTAGCTTTTAGTTATTGTGCCCCGAGCACCTGGAATTCACTTCAGCACAGCCTGAGGTATCCAGGTATACACTGGTATCTACTATTTAAAACTCTGATTGTGAATCACTTTATTTCAACTTGAAATTGTTTAAATGATTTAATAGCATGTCTTTTATCAACATATTTATGTATTTGTGTATATGTGCTTTACTACCTTATTGTTATTGTGCTATTGTTAACGCGATGTCATGAATGAGGGCAACCGCAATGACTCTTGAGATTAAATAAAGGTTATGAAATGAAATGAAAGTGAAAACAATTGTTTAAAATAGGAAATATACGATGCAATGCAACCACGCCTAAAACATCAAATGTTAGATCCGGATTGAGATTTCTCAGACCGTAGAAGGTCAACGATGAACATGGTTGAGCCTGCTGCTGTGTAAAGGAATGTGCTTGTGCCGGCCCCAGCCACTAGGGGGAGCCAAGGTAGAGCACAGCTGGTACAGGCAGGAGATGAAATACCTGGGTAGTGTTTCGGGGTGAGCTCCAGTTTGTGGGAGAGCTGCATTGATCCGGTCGTGGTGTCGATCATGTAGACCAGCACAGTGCCACTGGAAACACACACACACACACACACACACACACACACACACACACACACACACACACACACACACACACACACACACACACACACACACACACACACACACACACACACACACACACACACACACACAATGAAACAGATGAAACGATAAGGCTGTATGAGCACTCATTGAGTTATTCAAGCGAGATGACTAATTTGTTTGGCTACATTTTATTGCCTGCCTAGCTGGGGGACTGGGGTTAATAAAACAATAAAAAAAACCTGAAACAATAGATTAACAGAAAGCAAAAATGTGAGCAAAGACAATCACACAAGAGGCAGACATGCCAAGAAGGCAGAACACGTATTCAACAGGTTTGTGAGGAGACCGGGGTCTCCCTTCAACACATGACCCCTCTCAACAGTGTCTCCCTCCAACACATTACCTCTAAACACAGCGTCTCCCTCCAACACATTACCCCTCTCAACACAGCGTCTCCCTCCAGTACATTACCCCTCTCAACACAGCATCTCCCTTCAACACAGACATCTCTCTGCTGTCCACTTCCAACATGAAGATTGCCATCTTTATAACAAGTACAAAATAAATGCTAAATTGTAATCTCGGCTCAACAACACATCAAGGTCTTCACACATCTATGGTTATGTTTTCTATATTTTCACCGATCCAATCTCGGCGTTGGGTGCCAATACTGACGATACTGATAAGCATGCCAGTTGGTACAGTCCACTGGGTAGGCTGGTAGGCTGCTATAGTCATCATATATCCGGGTCGACACTCCCACTTGTGATGTCACTCGAGGGTAGTGAGAGGCTTGTAATGGCTAATCACTCGGTGGTAAAATAGGGGCCCTTTACACACAAACATAAATACACAAACACACATGTACCAAGAGCAGCGTACCTGGCACAGCCGAACGCCATCAACCTGTACTTGTTGTTGACTGCCACACAGGTCCCGTCCATAACGTCCGCTGCCCAGACGCCTTGCAACTGCTGGGGGGGGACAACACACACACACATACAGTTTGTATGTTATCCCCTTAGGTTTCTACACTCCTGCTGTCCATAACCAAGACAAGGCACTACATCTGGAGTTGGTTCCCAGGCACAGCCTACTGCTCCTAGCTCCTAGGATGGGTTCAACACAGAGAGGGATTTCCCAATGGGGGATTATCTTCTTCTATCTATCCAGGTCCTCCAGACCAGAAACAACTATTCCTTTGTGTACCATATCTTGTAAAGATATTTGTATTTATCAGGTGCTGCCATGAATATCCGGTGGGGAATAGACAACACTGGGATTTCCTTTGTTTGTTCTTAAACATCCCAGAGGGATCAATATAGTTCTATCGATCTCCTTTTATACTTAAAAGAGGGTGTGTGTGCGAGCATGTGTGTTTGTGTGTGCAAGCGTGAGCGCCCTCTTACGTCTGCGGTGACAGTGTTGCCGAGCGGCGTGATGAAGCCCAGCCGTCCGTCGCTGAGCACGGCTGCGAAGCCGTCCAGGGTGACGCAGTACTCCATGCACCTGATGTGCACCTTGTCCAGGTCCAGAGATGGACCCCCTACACACACACACACACACACACACTTAGTACAACTACTTTATGCACACTTCCTGTTATGAGGGGAAACTACAACTCGTAGAGGTGATGAATGTAGATGAACAACATAGCTTAAATGATTGGGATGAAATGGAAATGTCTGCACACTTGTGTGTGTGTGTGTGTGTGTGTGTGTGTGTGTGTGTGTGTGTGTGTGTGTGTATGTATGCATGTGCATCGAGCATACATTATAATAATATCCTTGTACATCATGTGCATGCACAGATTTAAAAATGTAATATACATACACACACATGACATAGCTTTAGGGCTGCAACTAACGATAATCTTTTCGAATAATCTAACGATAATCTTTTTGAATAATCTAACGATAATCTTTTCGTTTAATCTAACGATAATCTTTTCGATTAATCGATTTATCATTTAGTCTTGAAAATGTTATAAATAATATCAAAGGCCATCACAAGTGACCAGAGTCCAAAGTGATGTCCTAAAGCTGCTTGCTTTATCTGACAAGCAGCCAAGAAAAACTTAAGTATTCATGTTATAATGATCCATGAACAAACATTTGACTTACTGAAGCATCAAGCAGCAAATGTTTGGTATTTGCACTTGATAAATGACCTAAACGATTAAACGATTATAAAAATTTAGTTTGATTAATTTTCTGTCGATTGATAGCTTATCGCAGCATTAGCATCTAAACTGAGGCTCGTAAAATTAGCATCTATCTAGGCGTGCGTGCGTGCGTGCGTACCTCTGGCGGACTGCAGGTCCAGGGAGAAGGGGATGGTGGTGAGGCTGATGGCTTTGCGTCCGTTGCTGCCCAGGCCGTCCCAGTGCAACACATGGAGGTAGCCGTCCGCGGTGCACACCAGCAGCTCCTCGTGCAGGGACTGGAGACTGGGGGTGGGAATCATAGAGTAACTCACGGTACGATACGTTGTCCCACGGTAATGGCGGTATCACAGTAATACAACGATTCTGCGATACCCGGCACGCTGCAAGACAATTCAACAACCAACTATGCATCAAGATATCTGTCTAACTGAAGAAGAAGAAAAACCCCTGAAAAGGCAAAAAGCAAGAGTTATTAGCCCGGCCAAACAATGAAAGTCTTGACCTTCTCTCAGCCTACTAGTGTACATGAATCGTATACGTGTCATTTGGTAGGCTTGCTTCTATCCAAAGCGTTACCATAGCCCACTACCTTTTTTCCACCAAAATTAATGGAAATGCAGGTTTTTTAAACACGGGAAAACCCGCAAAAAGATTACAAAGTCGCATAAGTTACTTGACGTCAGAGTCATAGCATCACGCCAGAAAAAGGGCAGAAATGAGCACGTCCACCCGGGTGTCATGTTTCCATCACTGCCGATCAGAGCCGGAGCTGAGAAACACCCGGGCCAACTGCGGAGCCATTTGTCCCAGGAGTGAATTGTAACCTTTCCCACTACAGACAAAAGCCAGATGTTCGTGGGTGTTGGTAGGCTTTTTTGTCCAGTGGGAAAGGTTAGAGGACCGTGAGTGCCTCGCGTTCTCAGCATGGGTGGCCCCCCCAGAGGGAATGGCACCTCGCCACCAGCCAAACTGGATGGCACCGTGAATTAAAATGTACTGGAAAAAATGGATCCATATGGATTTTACTTTGCACACGAGGAGAGTGGGGGAAAGGAGAAAGAAAGAGAGAAAAGAAAAGAAAAAGAGAAAGGAAATGATAATGGAAGCGGAGGAGCAGAAGGAAGACAGAAGAGGAGGAGAAGGAAGATGTGCAGGAGGAAAAGAAGAAACTGATGCGTGGGGGTTCGATGAAGGACAAGTGGAGTTTACTTTAAGAAGGGGTCCATCTTCACACACGCACAAAAGAAAAAGACTGTGTGTATGTGTGTGTCTGCGCCTACATCTGTGCCTGCATCTGTCACTGTGAGCGTGTGTGTGTATGTGTGTGCGTGCGTGCGTGCGTGCGTCCAGAAAACACAAATCGATGTCGAGTCTTTCACAACAGTATAGGTCACGGAAACATCACGAGCATCCATAGCGGTAATGAGAAAGCCAGCGAGGTGAGAGGTGAGACAAACAAGAAAAAAAACCTGTAAACAACTCAGCAGTGGAGGAGGAAGAGGAGGCGGGCACTCCGTCTCGATTGACAGCTCCTCCAGACCAATTAGGCTGCTGCTTTGTGTCAATAATGACGAGTCAAACTCAAATGTCTCTTCGCTTCTTTGCCGGTCTTTGTCCTCCCATGAAGGGTGGATAATAAGGGGGGGGGAGGGAGGTGGCGGGCAATGCATGAATAATAGAGAGAGAGAGAGAGAGAGAGAGAAAACGCTCATCTTTCACGAAAGAAAGACAAGTGATTAGCGCGTAGGAGGACGTAGGACTGGAAAAGGGCAAAGTAAACGACAAAACAGGCGAGGAGTTGCATCTGAGCAAAGGTCGTTGGGAGCCAGTGATGACATAACCTGGCTCCCCTGACTCTCTAGATAAATGTGTTACTGCCGTCTGGTATATTAAGTTTTTCAAAAGATGGATCACAAAGTAGAAAAAGGTTTCCCCATGATTATACAAATGCATGGGTGTATTCAACATAAAGGCTGCATCCTGTTGTTTCGGGGGGAGTTTTAATAAGTTATTCATTTCAGCAGGGTAGGGTTGGGGGCATTTTAATAAAGTCGGGATGTGTTTAACGCAAGTCTGAAAGTATGAACTAGTATCACGTACCTTCCCTTATATCGTGCTGTCAGGGGTACAATAGAACCGACACAAGGCAAGACTAACATAGTGGTTCTCAAACTTTTTTTTTACCAAGATATTTTTCAGCCAAGTACCCCTTTACCAGCACAAAACATGTTGGAGAGGGAAATGTACGTGCACGTTATTCATAAACATGAACAATAAACTGTTGGCGTGAATACGTACAGTTGGAGTACAAGTGGAGTTGTGCTTCACTTATGATTGTTGTCATTCATTAGAAAGATTGACCAAACTTGTATGCAAGTATTTACAGATTGACATACTATGAAAGTGGTTTTCAGACAAAAATGTTTTTGCATTTTCCTAGTGCCGCCTGCAATCCTTCAGAGTACCCCGAGGGGTACGCGTTCCCCCATTTGAGAAACCCTGCTCTAACATATGCCGCTCTCTTCCTCCCACACGCAGCCATCCATCAAGACTTCAACATACTCCCATTTGCGGTCAGAGCCCCTAGTCTGAAACGAGAGTCCAAATCAGACACTACCGCTCCATTGGCTCCCAAGAGGGGAAGGTGGGGTGATGTTGGGTAGGTCTGTGTTATTCGTCACCATGGTAACAGTAGTTCAATACCTACCGACAGTGTTTTTCGGTTGTCGTTCTTGTTTTTTTTTTCCATTTAAGGGTGGATCGTCTATGATTTGTGTGTGTTTTTTGTTTTTTTTTATAAACCATTTGTCCATAAAACGATTGCAATTCACCAAAGCGCAAAGTCAAATTTGACAAGCAGCCAAACAAATCAACCGATTAATGAATCACACTAATTGCTCCAGTCGTACATTTGAAACCACCACTACACGTCCTTGACGATACGGTGGAGCTCTATAGTGCAAGAAAATACGCCAGCGTTACGCTTATGTTCGCTTTGTGGTTTTTTAATTGTGGTTTGGTAGGCTGGCATCGCCACACCAATTCACAAATGTGTATTAGTCTGGAAACCCTCAGTTCATTTTCGACTTCCAAGGGGCGTTATCCACGGGCGCAGACCAAAAGGCCTCTGGACGTAATTGGATAGACCTACAGCCAATCAGAGCAACGAAACGTGTGGTGTAAATTTAACGTTTACCAAATCCTGTTGGAAGTAAGACAACAACATCTTTCTCATCAACAAAAGCTTTACGTGCAGTTGTTTGATCTTCTTTTAGAGAAAATATACTGTCCAGTTTGTTTAATACTGTTGCGATAGCGGATTCAACAGACTGTTCCACATCAGCGGCAGCCATCTTGGTTGTTTACAAAGAAAGCGTGCCTCTGTACAGTCATATCAAACCATGAGGGGGGCAGACAGACAGACTGTGAGGGACAAACAAAGAGGAGGACAAAGACAGACGTTGAGGGGGACAGACGGAGAGAAGGACAGATAGACAGACAGTGTGGGGGAGAGCCTGGTTGGGATGGGGTGTACCTGGTGATGGGGGCTTCCAGGTCCACAGGTTTCCTCATCTCCAGGGAGAGAGCTGGAGCACACTGCTCCTGCTTATAACCTGGGGTCACCTTGACACGGGGACTCCCTCTGTACACACACACAAAGAACACTTTAATGAGTAATTACACTACATATAGGGCTTGTACATCACAATGTCACATCGCAATGACCGCCTCCATTTTGGAAGCACAGGTTTTTTTGGTCGTTGTTTAATCGTGAAATGATTTGTCATTATGGGAAGACATTGTGTTTGAAACTGCCGCAACGTTTCTCATGTGAGACGTAGCGAAACAGTTTTCACTAGCCTAGTTTAGGGTATATTTACGTTGACTTTACAGTATGACAACTTTCTCGAGTCCTCTCAGTATGGCGGAGTATCGCCAGCAAAAGATCCTATGATACATTCTCATGTACAAGCCGTATTGTGTTTATATTAGGGGTGTCAAATGATCGCGTTAATTGCGATCAATTAATTACAGTCATGTTTAGCGCGTTATGGTTTTTAATCGTGTTAATCTAATTTTTAATCTCTAACTTTACTATTTCTGCATGCGAGTTGCCTTTTAATAAAATCAGTTTTTATGCCGTAATACCGTAATAATCAGGCTTAAATATCATTTTTACAAGCACACGCACAAAGTGGGCCGCCTATTAACGGCATGGACCAAGCGGTTCTGGACCAGGAAGGAGACATGAACACTTTTAATAATCGTATTTAACCATATAACTGCACACAACTTTATTTAAAAGCAAGCAAATGGAAAACATGTTTGTTGGTATTTTGGTGTGGCCTGTGGATGTGCGGCTCCTTCGTGTTATTAGCGGTGTCCCGGGAGGGTTCACCTTCATGGGCGTAGTTACCAGGGATGTGCGACTATCGTCTTAAAAAATACAAAAGTGTTTTTTAAAGTTAGAAAGATATTAGATATTCACGCTCCGAATTACAGCGATCAGACACAGGGAACTAAAGACGTGATCACCGGTATGAGTCCCGTGTGTCTAGGTGTATACCTGCCCAGGTGTATACCTGCCCAGGTGTATTGGTCAGTATTTCTGCAGCGATGAGTTAAATCAGGGCTTGTTGCGACCACAGATGTATTCTCATGCCTCGTTATTTTTATGTTTTACTTTGTGCTTGACTAATGAAAACGTATTCGACTAAGCCTCCGTCGATCGACTAAGCCGACTATTCAACTATTAGGGGGCAGCCCTAGTTAACTTACAGCACTTTATATGGACCAGGGGCCGTATTCACAAAGCATTTTATCTTACCGCTAGGAGTGCTCCTAACTCGCGCTAAAACATTTTACGTAGGAGTTTTTTCTTAAAAGTTATTCACAAAGCCGCTGAGACCTACTCATACTAAGGATAAATCACTAAGAGTGAACTAAGAGTGACGCGCCGTTGCTATGGATTACGTCGATTCTCGTGCACGAGTTTGGAAGCGGTCAGTACGGTGATTGGTTGTTCAGAGCAGGCGGTCTCTGTGGAAACGAGCCCACTGAATCACCGAAGAACAAGGAAATAGCCTCGGCTAGACATCCCTATCAAATAGTTATGGACAGTGCAGTTAGCAGAATACACGCATGATGACAAGTTTGTGCAGACCACGATAATGACGTTGTAGCCTATATGCACGTTAAAGAGAGAGAGATAAACAATAAAAACAATACAAATACGTAAATTGCATTAATTCAAGGAGGCAATTAAAAGCACCCTGCAAACTATTATTCAATGAGCATATCTCCACTATTCAACACTTTTAATAAAAGCCCATACCGGTTGTGGAGAATGGCGCATACAGTGATCACTATGATCACATCCTCTCTCCACAAGATTTCGTGTATTTTTGTGTGCCCTAACATATATGGAGGAACACAGCAAACAATAATAAATATGGATTCAACAAATAAAAGGCGACAAAGAGCTAATACGATGTTTTTTACGCATAGGACTAATCGTAATCTGCGTAATCACTTACATGTTATACTTTAACTGTGCTCCCGGTTGTGGACTGAGAGGTGTCAAGACGTCTTGCAGGGACAGCCACTGTCACCCAGCAAGACACCCAACTGGTACAAGGTGCCTCACGCCTCAGACCGCTCCCCATTAAAATACGCGGATCATGGGTAGACCCAGGCCACTTCGCAACATCAAGAATGTTAAAAGTTGCATCAAAAGCAATCTGCGTGTTGATGGAATGTACTTTCTTTCTATTGACGAACACGTCCTCATCTTTTGATGGCGCAATTATTTGTATGTGCGTCAACAGCACCGACCACACCGGGCATACCTGCAATTGCCATGAAGTTGGCTTTGATCATGTGTAGTTGTTGATTGTCCAAAGGAAACCGAATAAACTGTTGGATGATATTAATGGTATTATTTTAGCCTTAACCAACTTTGAACTGAGCTCTGTCAGCTCTTCTAGCCTGTATGTAAATATATGATCATTGTGGAATTGTGTGTGTGTGTGTGTGTGTATATTTATGTGTGTGTGTGTGTGTATTTTTTATTCTATTTTTATTATTTTATTATTATTGTGTTGTGTTGGTGTTATGGACCTTTCATGAGATGTGTCCTTAATAAAGTTTGAATTTAATTGAATTGATATGTGGTCTACAGAGCGCGTTGATGGTTTGGTTTATGGCTGACTGATGGTTGCGATATTCCTAAATCGTCGGCATTGCAAACTTGCATTTTCCCTGTTGCTAAATATCGTGTTGCCAAACATTTTATTTCCTAATCGAGTTATTCCTGTTAGTCGGGGATGTTATTGCATCCCGCACTAATTCCACAACAAGTTTCATACCCTCACGATTTAGTCTATATCTCTTGATCAATTCAGTCTTCCATTGTCTCCAAAACATTTCGTCTCGCAGCCATTTTCCGATTCTTTGTGAATAGGTCTTAGTGAGTTAGGAGTCCTCTCGAGGACTTTTAGGCTCTCCTAGACTTAGGTGTTACTTTTAGGCCTAAAATACTTTGTGAATTGCTCTTAGTGAAAAAAAATAGGAGTCCTAAATTTAAGACTGACACGCCCATTATTTTTAGGAGTTTCTCCTAAATTCGCCAGTTAGGAGCTACTTTTAGCGCTAAGATCCTTTGTGAATACGGCCTCTGATGTTTTATTTTTATTTTCTAATTATTTGGGGATTGACAAAAGGTTGAAACTAAAGGTTGCAGGCAGCACTTGGGACTAGTCTCAAATTCAGTGGAATGTAAATGGCTAGGGCTGTTCAATCTGTTAAACAATAAATTACTTTATGAAGCCACGTTTTTTGTTATTTATCAATCTTTTGATCTGCCACAATAATGTAATGAATTTAAATGGAAATACCTCAAGTTGAGGGCTTTTCTCAGGAATTTTTAGAGATTAATTCGATCAATTACTTACAGATCATAATTAATTAATCTCTCAATTTGTTTAATCTCTTGACAGCACTAGTTTATATGTCCTATGTGTGTATGTCTTATTATCTTCTATGCACTTAAACAGACATACTGTAGTAGTCTATGACTTTGGCATGGTTCTCTGCCGTCAAGGAAAGTAGCTATGGGTATAAATAGGCATGACGACATGTTGGCCATTGTAATGCGCTGCTGGCATTGCGTTGAATGAACACGTCAACAAGCAAACATCCTGCAAGTTAACTATTGCGTGGAGCTTCTCCCACACCCACTGGGTGTCCTTGTTTGCACAGAGAGCGAGTAAAGGGCTGCGGTGGCACTCTGTTTGGCCAATAGGATTGCCAACAGGACTGGCCTCAATGTGATTGGCTTAGTGCGTAGCAGCTGCAGACACGCTGAAACGGGCGTTTACTTACACTTTCATTATTGACATGTCAAGACAAACTAAACCCAGCGGCCCCACACACACCCACACACACCCACACACACACACACACACACACACACACACACTTTAAGATCAACAGACAGACATTTCAATCTGAATGGAAACCTAGCCACATGCTACATTGTTGAACAGAGATTGCAAGGCACAAACACACAATCAAAAATGTTGCAAACAATTTTAAGGAAGACATTAACACAAACAGAGGTCTGAAAGGAATCCTAGCCACATGCTACACTGAGGCTGCATTCTTTAGCTCGCTCAGGTACGGCTAAAGGAAAGTTTCGCGCAGGTCCCGACTTGTCTTGTTGAGACTACCGTCTAGCAGGCCATAATATGTACCTGTGAGAGCTACCATATCTCTCCCTCTCTCGGAGAGAATTCCATAGATATCCCACAGACGGCCATGAACAAAACTACACAAGGTGATCGCGTGCTAAGTGTAGCTCCCTATTTTGTCTGCGTACATATGTGGCATCTAGGGATGCAACGATTACTTGATTCATCGAGTCGCCGATCGACAGAAAGTTAATCGAATCAAATTTTTATAATCGTTTAGGTCGTTTATCAAGTACAAATACCAAACATTTGCTTGGTGCTTCAGAAATTCAAATGTTTGGTTCAGGGATCAATATAAAATGCTGCTTGTCAGATAAAGAAAGAACAGTTAAGACGTCACTATGGACTTTGGTCATTGTGATGGCATTTGCTATTATTTATACATTTTCTAGACTAAATGATTGTTAGATTAATCGACTATGAAAATAATTGTCAGTTGCAGCCCTAGTGGCATCCAGAAAGTGACATAGGCCTATTTGAGTACATATATTTATTGCTATTAATATATGTTGACCTCATGTGTTAAAGATGTATTTTATTCCCATCTTGCAAGTACATGTACATGCAGTACATAATTATGCTAATGTTTATTCTCTGGTGTAATCATCCCCGACTGCACTTCAATGGAACCAGAGCATTTACAGTTTAACAGAAAGTATCGAGGAAACATCTGCCATGCCAAATTGTCGCCAGCAGAGATTGTGTTCGCATCCAATTTGCATGTGTTACCGCAAATTAATGTTTTTAAACACGTCGCGAATGTCAATGTCACTGTCGTGTTCCAAATGTCATGTTTTAAATAATGTCACGTTTTTAAAATGTTTTACAAAACTATTGTTATTTTTACTTTAAAATAGGGGAAGAGAACATGTTGGCTTCCAAGCACCGGGCATATATATATACACTCACCGGCCACTTTATTAGGTACACCTGTCCAACTGCTCGTTAACGCAAATTTCTAATCAGCCAATCACATGGCAGCAACTCAATGCATTTAGGCATGTAGACATGGTCAGGACGATCTGCTGCAGTTCAAACCGAGCATCAGAATGGGGAAGAAGGTGATTTAAGTGACTTTGAACGTGGCATGGTTGTTGGTGCCAGACGGGCTGGTCTGAGTATTTCAGAGACTGCTGATCTACTGGGATTTTCATGCACAACCATCTCTAGGGTTTACAGAGAATGGTCCGAAAAAGAGAAAATATCCAGTGAGCGGCAGTTCTGTGGGCGCAAATGCCTTGTTGATGCTAGAGGTCAGAGGAGAATGGCCAGACTGGTTCGAGCTGATAGAAAGGCAACTGTAACTCAAATAACCACTCGTTACAACAGAGGTATGCAGAAGAGCATCTCTGAACGCACAACACGTCGAACCTTGAGGCGGATGGGCTACAGCAGCAGAAGACCACACCGGGTGCCACTCCTGTCAGCTAAGAACAGGAAACTGAGGCTACAATTCGCACAGGCTCACCAAAATTGGACAATCGAAGATTGGAAAAACGTTGCCTGGTCTGATGAGTCTCGATTTCTGCTGCGACATTCGGATGGTAGGGTCAGAATTTGGCGTCAACAACATGAAAGCATGGATCCATCCTGCCTTGTATCAACGGTTCAGGCTGGTGGTGGTGGTGTAATGGTGTGGGGGATATTTTCCTGGCACACTTTGGGCTTATTAGTACCAATTGAGCATCGTGTCAAAGCCACAGACTACCTGAGTATTGTTGCTGACCATGTCCATCCCTTTATGACCACAGTGTACCCATCTTCTGATGGCTACTTCCAGCAGGATAACGCGCCATGTCATAAAGCGCGAATCATCTCAGACTGGTTTCTTGAACATGACAATGAGTTCACTGTACTCAAATGGCCTCCACAGTCACCAGATCTCAATCCAATAGAGCACCTTTGGGATGTGGTGGAACGGGAGATTCGCATCATGGATGTGCAGCCGACAAATCTGCAGCAACTGCGTGATGCTATCATGTCAATATGGACCAAACTCTCTGAGGAATGTTTCCAGTACCTTGTTGAATCTGTGCCACGAAGGATTAAGGCAGTTCTGAAGGCAAAAGGGGGTCCAACCCGGTACTAGCAAGGTGTACCTAATAAAGTGGCCGGTGAGTGTATATTGTTGTAAATAGTAGTGGTAGCCATTCAAACCGCATTTTAAATACACCAAAACAGTGATTTACCCCCACATGTTCCTTTATGTGTGTGTGTGTGTGTGTGTGTGTGTGTGTGTGTGTGTGTGTGTGTGTGTCTTACTTTGGGTAGACGGCCTCATAGAGGTATTTGTCCTCCCTTCCTCCCAGCACCTCAAACAAGAGGATGTATCCATTAGCGGCCTGAGGACAGAGACACATAATAATTAGCATTTCAAAGATGTTTTCCACACACTGTTCAGATGAAAACACAACATACAGACCCGTATAGATTTTGTAATACAAATAAATTAAAGATAATGGCAAGGGAATGGGAGGGAGGGAAGATTTTGTAAAACAAATAAATGACAAATAATTGGGGGGAGGGGGGGGGGGGGGGAGAGAAACAGCAAGAGAAAGAGAAAGAAGGAAAGAGATAGAGCAAGAGAGAGAGAGAGACAGTGAGAGAGAAAAAGAAAGAAAGAAAGAGAGAGAAGGACAGAAAGGAAGAAAAAGAAAGAAAGAAAGACATTATGTAGAAACCATAAACTGACATAATGTCCATAAATTGTTATGGATGCTTCACTGTGCAGAGCGAGTGTGAATGGGTCTTTTTTACTGTGGATTAATGAGGCGCGGTTGGGCTAACAGGCTTTTTCTGCATGGCTCTGGGCTCTGAGCTAAAAGACTCAATTAAACGGGGAATGAAGTCCTTTGCTTCGGACCTGTTGTCTGTCTATGAGCCACAATTGTACATACACACGCAGGCATGCTACGGCAAAATACGACTGTAACTGCTAAAAGATTTCTAGCGATGATACCATTACGCTTGGTGTAAAAAGACCAGAGACGTCAAGTCCACCGTCTGTGTCTCTTAACCAGCCACCCTCTAGTTCACCCCACTGTAACCGACCGCATCCCATCTTCAATACTACCGCTCAATACTACCGCTCAATACTACCTATTGAAGATTGAATGTGGTCAGTTATAGTGAGGTGAACTAGAGGGTGTGTCAATAGAACTTTTTGTACCATTCAAGCTCATTTAGTACCCACAATGTACCGGGATGGTCACCTCAAGAACTGGTGCGGTGGCCCGGGATAACCCATAACATTTTACAGGCGTGCTGTCAGTGGCAGGTCGACAACACAGCCACAACTCTGGCCTAACCGTGGTCCGGGGGGGGGGGGGGGGGGGGGGGGCAGGGATTGGCATGCTAAATGGATCCACAGGGGACACTTGGCTAGGCTGGAGCACACACAGCGACCGCGAGCGAGCGAGAGCGAGAGATGAAGGAGCCAGATACGAGTCTGCAAAACACATCCAAAGGCCAAGAGATAAAGGGGGGGGAAAAAACACAGTTGAGCAAAGACGGTAAATAAAATTGATTTAATAAAAACATGCTAATGATCGAGTTACATAAAACTAACAAGAAATAGACATGTATTATTACTCTTTTATAGCTATGCTCAACAGTTTCCAAGGATGACTTTTCAGATGGTTCTGTGTAACAAACCAACTGGCGCTTCAACAGGTTCGATCAACACACCCCAACCACGAGAATATCCTGCTGGCTACGTTACATTTGGCTTGAAAACAACCCAGTAACAGCATGATGTATCATGTGTCTCTATGCCAATGGATGTGAAATAGCTGTTAAATGGTTGCCACAGATTAGTGATGAGATGTGACAAAGCTTTTAGAGCATCAGTGAGTGGGCTGAAGCAGCTAGCCAAGTCCTAGCAAGCTGTTACTGTTCACTGCTGAGGGACACAAGACGGTCAAAGAGGCTATCCCTCTCCCACTAATAAGCGAACACATTTGTGCTATAGAACACTTTCAATATTTTTCTTGACAGAAAGCAGCTCAAATCAGCTGCCCCTTTAACCCTTACATCAGGCTAAAAGTTGACCTTTTCAACTAAACTGTTCAATGTAAAACAACATTGGCCAATGTCGTTTGACATCAACCATTTCCCTGTACTTTACTGTTCTGCCTGAAATAAGGAGTTACTGTTGAAATGTTACTGAGGGCGGGATGGCGGTGTCCCGGTATGTATGTTCTTCCTGTTATTGTGCTGCAGTGTGCCAAGCTCACACTACGGGACTTTTTAAAACCTCAAAAAATCCAGTCCCAGGAGAGCAGCTTACATCCAACACCTGTCAATTAACTAATTTTAAAAAATCGCTGCGCAGTGCAGCACACACTAGCTGATTTAGGTAGGGACAGGGAATTACCCTGGGGTCTCACATCACAAGATTACTACAGGCCTAAGGTTAAACCACACAAAGATATTTACAGAATCGTGACACATATCATACCAGCACTCAAAAATGGTTTTAATATCGTATCATGAGGTCCCTGATGATTCCCGTCCCTAACAACTACCTCATCGGAAAAGGGAAAAGACATCTGTGATGCATAGACATCCAACACTGAGCTCACAGCACAACACTTTTACAATTAATTTCAGACATTTCAGAAACAGGTTTGAGGATGTGCATCTGATGTGGGACTGAAATCATCACCACTAACACTCTTGTAGCGTGAGGCACAGACTCCAGTCATTGTAACAGTGTTTGTCTTCAATTGTTGCCTCATATGATACATCACATAATAGCAAACAGGGTTCATTATAGTGTAACCAATGACAATAGCAAATTAGGTTTAAAAATAAATCCTAATGATAATCAGGCTTCAGGCAGGAAAATTCCCAGTCTTTACAATTATAGGCTAACTAACTACAAAAACACTGACAAATTCATAACAAACGGTTGAGAGGTAAAAAAACAAGTGTAAAACGAGTGTAGCCTTCCAATAACCCCACAAGGCAGTGAAACATACAATTTAAAAAGCAGTTTCATACCATTTAAAAGAGCAGTGGCAAGCACGCCAACGCTTCTCCGATCGGCAACCCAGAAGAACAGGAGCCAAACGCTTAGTGAGTGTGAATCAATGCCACTATGCCGGCAGCAGAGAAACCATAAAATGCTGTCAAACTACCTCCCTGATAACACTCTTGCCTGGCATTCAATCAGTTATGTGATCGCTCACTTGAAGATGGGTGGATTAGGAAGGATAAGAGGTTGGGCCAGAGGTTGAAAATGACAACATAAAAATAAAAATCAATAGAGTAACACATACAACACACACACAAATGCGAACCCAGATATTGTATAAGTAATATAGACAAAATAAATTGAGACACTTGTGTGACTCGCCAACGACTACCTTCAAAGTCTTTTACAGAGGCGTTTACAGTGGGTGGGAAAGCTCATCAGAGCATGAAAGACAAAAGGAGGGAGGGGGAGATGAGCCTTTCTTGGCTAGCAAGTCAGAACTTCAGTAGTCTTTAGTGCCTTTTAACACCCCCCCCCCCCCCCCCCCCCACCCACCATCACTCCCCCATTCCCTTTCATGCGTAGCTGGTATGTCTCCAGACATGAAAGCAGCGTTCACACGGCGCGTTCAAGGGCCGATGATTAGGTCGACTTCATCTCGCCTTGTCGGATCAGAGGGGGATCCTGCAGTCCAGATGAAGTGGGGGGGAGATAAAGTGTGTGGGTGCACACACACACTAAGATAATCAGTATGGTGCAGGTTTTTTGTCTCCCAATTGAACTCTTTTGTCTCATCTTAGACACGGTGTAGTCTTTGCATAATTAATGGTGTTAGGGTCCACTTCCTTTGTTTCCGCAAACGGAGCGCGTTCAAAACCACTAACCCAACCACCATTCAGCTGCTAGCCCTTTCATTTGAATGCTGGCTTTTTGTTAGCCCAAGGTTAAGGGAAGCACTGTAGTCGTGTTGTGACACCGATGGAATGAGTAGGAGTCAGGAAAGGCAGGCAACAGTTTGAAAGGTAGACTTGGGTGGGACTTCTTTCCATTCAAGCTTGCGTGCAGAATGGCCAGTTGTGTGTTGTCCAAGTTGTTGTGTGTTGTCCAAGCATAATGCAGATTCAGCAGAAGGATCTTTATTTTTAGTTGCCGTGTTATGCATATGGACAACGATCCAGAAACATACGAGTCTGTTTTTATACAATTCATCATCATATTTTCAGTGGACGCAGGGTCCAAGATTAATGCCTGCCACCAGCCAATGGCTGATAGATTTGACCATTTGGCAGGACATTTTTATTAGCTATGAAAACCAGGAGACAATTTAGGCTACATACCTACTAATCTCTGATAATAATAATGACAATAATAATGAAAAAGCCAAAAACCTTTTTGGCCAAAAAGGATAAATAACATTTCACCTTTCTGTTTATTTACACAAGCTACACTTGTAGTTCTTAGCTCTGATCACTCAGAAAGTGAAATCCCTGCTCTGCACTACTGTGGCCATTGTGCCAAGCTAGAGGTATCCCGGTCTGATTCCTCCGGGCGGCTCTGAGGTCACACAGCGAGTGTAGAAAACAGAGAAAGAACAGTCTGGTCTCGGATGAGAACCAAGACACACAGGAAAGGAAGAAAATAGCAAAGGAAACGCTCGCCGTTCGAAGGAACCATCATCTTCTGTGAATGCCACACCAATAACCTTCTCTCTCTGGTACTGCACACAAACACATAAACATACATGCAGAGACACACACATATGTACACACAAGGGTCTCTAAAGATAGAACATGGTTTAGGATAGTTATTATGTTAGCCCCTGGGCTTTGGAGGGCGGGTGCGAGCGCCAAAAACATCTGTTTAACAGCTGGTGGTTGTAATGAGGACTATTCAACAGGCAAAACTGCTCTTCGTGACATCCCCGTCCTCTTTCTCAAGACTCCACAGTGCCAGTCCTCAAAGGACATTAGTCCTCAGAATACACTAGCCCTCAGAAGACACTAGTCCTCATAAAACAGTAGTCATTATACAAACACTAGTCATTATACAAACACTCGTCATTATACAAACACTAGTCCTCAGAAGGCACCAGCCCTCATAAACGACTCGTCCTCCACTATTCCACAGAAACCTCTAGTCCTCAGAAAACACTGGTAATGATAGTGATACAGCAACAACAACTGGTGCCCTGGTGAAAGTTCATAACAAGGGGTGAATATTCTAATGCAAGCCCTACCCGCTCTGACCTTAGACTCTGAACATTCACAACACTTTCCCTGAAGAATAGCCTTATCTACCACTGGAGAGGATCGGTAGGCCAGCTTCCCCCTGCATGGAGTGAAGCTTGCACCAGTGAACCGTCCCGGGAATGCAGAAAAGTATGCATGTATAAAATTGCACAACAGAGGTGTAACACTGGAAGTGCAAGGACATTGGGCACTACAACCGCGCAGCTCAGCAGAATGCCTGGACAGGAAGATTGAGGGCAAGTGCTAGCTGTATATTATAAGGAGGTGGAAAGAAGGGAGGCGCAAGGTCAACCAAAGACCTCGACGTTATGTTACGGCTCTGGAATGTAAATGTCTGATGGGATCTACAGACATAGCAGCCGTGTGTGCGTGCATGTGTGACTGCTTGCCAGCCCATCGATCTGTGGGTCAGCAAGTGCACCGTGTAAGACATCGCTGATTTAAATACCTTCAGCGAATGGCGCAGTTAAGGCTGGCCAGCTTCCAGTTATGTTAGGATCCATTTGAGTCCCGGTTGATTAATGCAGGGAGCAGACAGACATTCAGCAGACATGCTGAAGTACGACTTGGATTTATGCCATAATAATACGAAACAATATGCAAACAAGCACGCTGCGATTCAAATATCTAAGATTCTACATAAGATAAGTATGCCACCATAAAAAGAACTGCAGAATGTCCAGAAATGCCAAGAACAATATGCTGCCAACAAATAAAGAACCGAGAGGTTTTGCGCAGTATTTGTATCCACATACTGTGACACATGCAAGGCCCCCTTTACCAAGGTTGTATATACATATTTTCCATTAGATTTCTAGCAAGTCGATTTCTAGCAAGAGAGACAGCTAAATAAGTCACACACATCCCGGTTCTGTTAGTTTTCTCCTAGATTTTGTCCAGTTGAAACGTGATCTGTGGGGATGTGTGCTTTTTCAGTGAAACGGTAATCTGCCCTCGCTTGCAGGAGAACAGAACAAAAATATACGCCACCAAAACAAAACATGCTAACCTGCCAAAACACCTCAAAGCCTAGCATGGCGAAAATCAGGAGAAGCTAGCATATTAAAGTATTAAATGGCAGCGTTGCATGGCAGAGGATTGCGGATGTTTCATGTATCAGAGGTCATGCAATCAGATCCCAGTTTATTGAATGTTCACTAAAAAGGCCATGTACATCACAATGTACATCACCTCCATTTTGGAAGAAAATGAGCATTGTAATGTTAGTTATTGTGTTGGTAGTCATGTTTTTTTGGTTATTGTTTAGTCATTCATGGTGAAACGATTTGTCATTATGGGGAGAAGTTTTTGAAACTGCGACAGCGTTTCTCATGCGAGACGTGGCGAAACCAAGTTTTCATTAGCCTAGGTTACGGTATATTTACGTTGATTTAGGATTTTACAGTACTACAACTCATCAATATGGCGGAGTATTGTCAACAAAAAAATCTTATGATGCATTCTGATGTACAAGCCCTATAGGCCTTTCTTGATAGAAACCAAACTGGGAAACCTGGAAAACCTCTGTAGACCGTGTGAAGCTGTGGTTTGGTTTTCCTGCATGACATGTCAAGGTATAGCGCAATTAAGAAAGCAACTACACCGAGGAAGGTCACCAGAACCCAGGAAGTGACTAGAGCGTGCCTGGTATTTTTGAAACGCCTGCACCTGGCTTTGCTTTGGCTTAGCACCGCATTTAAGTGACGTCGTTCCCCCAGACACATTCGTAGCATTCATTCATGTGTATTCTGGCATAATTGCGAAGAGCTTGATATGGAGGGTCGGAGAAAGCAGAGAGGAAGGAACAAGAGGAAAGAAAGGGAGGGAGGAAAGAGGAGGAGGAGGTTGCTGTATGTAGCATAATGCTTTGGTAACTGACCAGGGCCCAGATTCCCGATAACGATGGATCCACGCTCGTACAATCCTTCTTACGAATCATCTTTCGAACGATCGTTATTTGTTTCCGTGCGTTTCCCGAAACTCCTCTTAACATGAACGCGCGTGCACAGATCTAACGATCGATCGTAGCCTTGTAACTGTCTACTGACACGGTGCTGAAATACATATTATACCGTGGTCTGGGTGAATACTTGATTCTGATTGGCTGTTTATAACGAAGTACACCTACGAAAGACGTTGACGCTATGAAGACGCTATGGCCACGTTGCTTGGCAACGCCTGCATACGGGATATATAAAATAGTCCGCTCGACTTGTAAAAACAAAAAAACCCTCACGATTTTAACTCTAAAACACATTAAAGTATTATTAATTGATTAAATATTTCTTTCTTTCGTAAGTGACCATGGTATAAGCGGGATAATGCCCTTAGAGGTGTCCATTAACAGAACCGTTCACGCCTCCGCATCGTCCATTCATTTCTGTTAATAGACACCTCGAAGGGAATTATCCCTTACATATTGCAGCTAAGGCCGGGGTAGCGTTAGGTGAGGATGGCGATGAAGACGATGACGGCGAGGAAGAACAAAGGTTTCAGGAAGACCTCCCTCAAAACTATGTGGCTGGTTTTGATACACGTAGAAGAGTGATTGAGACTTTTTTCTAATCAATTGTTTCTAAAAAATAGGACAATTTGTAACATCGTCTTTATCAATCACCAAACTATAACAACCTAACGGCACACAATAGGCCCAGACGTGACACACCATTACCAATAACATAGACTAAGCTATATAGCCTATCGTACCTTTAGCCTAGGTGGAGTCACCAGCTGGACATTCAGTGGTATTGGATGTTTTGTGCAATGTTAACGATGCTCGTAGCGCGCTACGAGTACCCCTGGAGCTCTCGTTAGCTACGAGCGTCTTAACGATGGTCGTTACGCAATGATGCTTTCGGGAAATGGTGTGAAAACTGTCTGATGGTCATACGACGAACTTAACGAACCACTTAGGCTAACAATGCTTTCGGGAAACTGGGCCCTGGAACATTATAGGCATAGGCTTTCCACTGATAGACCTACATAAAGTTGTTTCCCCGGTGACGGGCCTACAGTAAATATTATAAACAAATGTGTTATCCAAGCCTCCTTAGAGCATAAGCTTAAGTTTATTCACAGTACCATCTCTGTTTGGAGAATACTCTGTAGTACCATCCCATGGTTGTTGTGCTCCAAAACCTAATTACAGTTAGCTGTGCCCTTGGGGAAAGGTACACACTGGTGTCCGGAGCCGGGGGGGGGGGGGGGGGGGGGGGGGGCAAACTCAAGGACAAACAGCCATGTTTTGGGATCCACTACTGCTACTGTTCAGTCTTATCCCCTGGAAGTTGAACACAGTAGCCACTCGGCTCTTTCACGCGTGATGGCTGCAATTCCCTTGATGTGTCGCCGTTCGGTGCACTTGATGAATGCTCTCGCGTCAAACTGCTCTCATACCAGTGTACACACACACGTGCGCGCACAAGCGCACACGCACACGAACACACACACACACAAACACATTAGACAGCATGTAGCTTAGCGCTCGGATATGGACAAACAACAGCCCTCTTCATCCGGTCGACCGCATTTCGAGGCAAACTGCGTCCATCTTCTTTGTGTGGTTTGTTTTGACGCCGTTGTCTGCTGCCCCCCCCTCCACCGATACGGGTCTGGGCTGGCTGGCTGGTGTGGATCACATGAACTTCAGAGTCTAACTGAGAGATCTGCTGACTGGGCCACTTGGCAAGACGCCGGTTGCTCATGGAAAGACGAGAGGGGGGAACCCGATCCGCCTGTCTGCATGACGTATCGGAGCTTTTTCCATGAATCCACGACCTCTATATCGATGTGTGTGTGTGTTGCCATCGGAAAATGCCAAACGGTCTTTATCTACGGCAGATACTCGTGCAATTGGGGTACATGCTTTGGAATGCATTATTGCATAAATAAATAGATCATAATAATAATAATAATTTAAAAAAATAAAAATCATTATGCTTTTTTGGCTTAGGGAAGTGTTTAAACTTTACACACACTCAAACATGATACAGTCTTACTTACAGACTTACTTAAGTAGGGTATTTGAATTCGACTGAGTTGGAAAACATAACTAATGCCGACATGAAGGAGCAGATGAGATAACGGGCTGGAAGGAGTTTTGCCTCGGTTGGCTTTCTATCTTCATCCCTTTATCATCCTCCCTCATGTGCTTCAGTCCATCTTTTATACATCATCTCTCGCAGTATCCAATTCCTCTTACCCAATGACCTTTACAGCACACAAATCAAACTCCTACCTCCTCTACATGTGTAAACCTAGTGACCGTAGTCATGACAACTGTAGATGGAAACAAATGGTTCATATTCCCCCCCCCCCCCCCCCCGTATGGTAGTGTCATTAAGTGGGCAGTTGAGTGACATGTGAACAACAGAGAGACCTCTAGGAGAAAACCCCATCTGATTTGAGACCTGAATCTCATTGTTTCCAACAGCAGCGAATGGCTCCGAGTCCATTAGTCAAAATCGATGCTTCACATTCACAGTCCAAAATTAACACCTGCTGGCACCAGCCAATGGTTTATAGATTTCACCATTTGGCAGGAAAAAAAAAATGCAGGGTTACATATTACAACAATTGCTTGGCCAGTAGATTTTTCCACTCTGGCAGGTAAAAAGTGAATTTTGGACTAGGGCTGGGCGATATGACCTAAAATGAATATCACTGTATTTTTCACTTTCTGGACGGTGACAGTATTATATCACAGTATTTCTTAGGTTTTGGGAGGAGTAGCCTGTCCTGTCCCTTTATGTAAATAAAGTTAATATTTTAATAATATAATAAGTAAATGGTATGTATCCTTATCAAACAGAGACATGGGAGAGTATTATGCATTCTCAACAGCATTTATTTAGCAAAAAAAACAAAGATCTTGAAATGAACAGTATACAACAAAACTAAAATTAGCAGCAGTAAACGAGCAGTAGACGTGCTCCGCTGGCACTGCTGGTCCCACTTGCTCTCGTTTTGGCCCGGTTTGCCTCTTCGTATTCATGGGTGTGTGTTTTTTAAATGATGGAACAGGTTGCTTGTGTTTCCACCTTTTGCTGTCACGACACGGCAGCAAACCTTGCATAATGTTGAAGTTTGCTCCGTGTTGGATGATTTAAAACCGAACCAGCTCCAAATAACGGAGGTGCCCCCTTTTTTGGAATGAGAGTTTCCTCTCTTGTGGCCACGGTCTCCCCGTCTGGTTCCGACACTTCACTCATCTCTTTTCAGACAATATAGGCTACAGGCCCGACCTTTCTTCACGATATGTTTCGCCGGTTGTCTCTTAATTGATTAGCCTACCTAGCTAGCTTAAGTGTAGGCTAATTTAATGGCCACTCCCTTTTTACCACCTTACACGAAGGCTGATATATAGGTATTCAGACCACAACGGAACTTTTGAAGAAAATGAAATGCCTTATTTTTTAGAATTACGCCATTATTGATTTATCATTTAGCATCACACCGGTGATGACTATGACACCGGTGTACCGCCCACCCCTATTTTGGACCTTGTTCACGTACAGTGTGCTGCTGAGGATCTGTTGTCAGGGCAAGCTAGCTGACAAAGTAACAAATAAAGAGGGGACATTTTTTACATTTAAAGCACGATTACCAACACCTTCATTTTCCAAAATCTTGGGTTAAAATTGTTTTCACTTCCCTATGTCACAGCTGAGGTTGCAAGATTATGTTCTGACTCTAATCTGGTCCTTGTATAGAACAAGCACAGCAAACCCAGCCCACTTCCTTATGAGAAAGAGGTCAACATTCAATTGCAAGGATTACGGTCATCTTCACACTCACCAGCTGCCTAAACAACATCTCATAATGAACTATTGTTACATTTAAACAGGTGGAAACTTTTCACTTGTCTACATTTAATACAAGACATGACATCTGAGGCAATGGACATCAAAGGCAAGTGTTAACTGTGATTTTGCACCTCATTATGAATAAAATAACCTTGACATTGCAATCACAGCAGGTCAAACTATTTCATTATAAACCGTTAAAAAGCAATAACAAGCAGTCATACCAGGCACCAGTTTCCAGGCCCTCTAGTCAACATCTGTTAATAGCTTCAAATATAAATTGAAAACCCATTTATTTTCCCTCTCATTGGACCAGATCTAGCTATGCTTTTCCACAGGGGTTTCACTGTCTCTTTTTAGGTTAGTCCAGCACCACATGGATACAAGACTTACTTTTACAGCTATACACTCGCTGCCAATGCGACAATAGCTAGGCTATTCTACACACTATAGTCACCCTGCTTTACCTCAACAAAATCACTTGACCCTCAGCCTCTGGGGCCCACGGAGACCAACATAAATAAACCTGAATATATACAGAACTTGAATTGCCGAATTAACATTAATGTCAACACTTAGTGGTCATCAGATGTCAATCAGTGGTTGGTTCAATCCATTAGAGTGATCAGAAACAGAAATATTGTATTTTGCCAAGTTGCACATATCAACAAACATGTGGATTTAAACTAGGGATGTTCCGAGCGGTTAATTGCACTGACGTGTACACGACATTTTGAAAACCGTTTATTCGAATACCCGTTAATTAATTAATTAATTAATTAAATTATGAAATTGAACTCTGAGAAATAGCCCAAACTAAGCACATTTCGATCTATATTTATAACTTATTTATTAGTTATAATAATGTACCCCCATTATGAGGTTGCTTTAAGGAGAATTCTGTCTGATTTGTGTTTTTATTTTGACCTTTCTTTTTTTTTCACATTTTTTCGTTTAGTAAAAATCTACTTTAAATTATGGAATTGATTAAAACCACTTCTTGTCAGTAAATATATTTGTTTTGGACTTTTAAAGTCTGTCGGCTCTGCGTAATTATTTCTCTCTCTCGCTCTCTGCTCCGCAAGTGGCAGAGAGCGAGAGAGAGAGAGACAAACAACATGCCTATCTCAGACGTCCTTATGAACTTCAGACAACATCACGTTAACGGTTAAACAACGTTTATTTTTCAAGTTGTTTTTTTACAACATCTTCAAAGACGATGGCGAGCTGCACCCTCCCGCAGGCGACAGTTTTTTTTCCCCCGTGGGCTATTACATTCGTTGTATTATCATTCAGCAAAAAATATCAGCAATTGAAATAATCCATGTTAATAATTAATGTGCAAGTATTTAGCTTGTTAAATGAAAACTTTTATTAAGACATGCAGTAATGTTGGTCCATTTTTTTTTTTTTTTTTTTTTTTAGTGTAACCGAATTTTTTTTACAAAACGGTTAGTGGCGGCAGCCCCGTGTAACCGTGTAACCGAATACCCGCGCACATCCCTAATTTAAACAGTCAATCATCTACTTTTTGGAGCGCAGCCCAGTAGCCACTACTCTACGGCCCCGACCCATGGTTTGCGAAACGCTGGTCTAGCCCACACATCCGTTAGAATATTAGCTGTGGACCCCAATGCTTCCCATGCTCTGCCTGCTTCCAGCAGACCCACTAGGCTATACCAAACTATACTGGAATAGGGCTACAACGATTAGTCGATTAATCGATCGGCAGAAAATTAATCAAATCACTTTTAATTATCGACTAATTATTTAGGTAATTTATCAAGAACAAATACCAAACATTTAATTCAAGTGCTTGGTTCATGGATCATTATAAAATGAATACTTTATTTTTTATTGGCTCCTTGTCAGATAAAACAACACATCACTTTGGACGCTTTGTAACTTGTGATGGCATTTGCTATTATTTATGACTTTTCTAGACTAAATAGGTAATCGAAAAAAATATCATTAGATAAATTGTGTATGAAAATATTCATAGCCCTATATTGGAATATACTGCATACATGTACAGTCTATATTTGACTTGTGCTGCACTATTACTACTACGATGGATACAAATATTCACCTAGATGCACATGCAGTCCTGTTAGGGGAACTAGTTAGTGAGTGTATGACAATAATTCAGTTGACTTGTACGCACTTAGGTAATGCGAGAGCAGGAAACGAGCGAGAAACAGCAAGAGTCAGATTTCTCCCCGATACAGGAAGCCATGGAACGTGTGAACTTCGAGCAGGGTCGTCTTGGTGCTTGAGCAAGGCCCTGCTGCAAGTTGCATATGAGGAGCTGCTCACGTTTCTGTGGGATATTAAATCAGTTACGCTACCAACAAGTGATCTACACTTTACCATGCTATAACTCAGCCCAAGAAGAAAGGACAATGACATCAATTCCCACGGCAAGGCTCCGCCAGAACAATAGATGGTATTCATTTCTTCTGGAAAAGCCAAAGTGTAAGGCTCCATCACCATCACCACCACAGCACAGTGGTGTGACCAGAGCCTTTTTAATCCACGGTCCAAGTCAATTGTGAGCTTGCTGTTCTCATCTGCCACACCGCCGGTGTGTTTCATATTACTGCTCGCTGCACGCAGCATAACGGACTGTTGTTGCCATTACAGATTCAAGGCGAGCGTTACGAGCCAGACATGCTCTACAGATGCCACGATGCACGTTGTCTAAACGTACGTTGTGGCCGCAGTGGCGCAGGTGACAGGAAAAGAGCAGACCGTGTCAAATAATCCCCACGTTCAGCACGTCATATTGTTTTGTGCCACAGCTTTGGCTTGTGAGGGACAAGGTGATGCTGGGTGAAAATTTAGTCAGGTTTCAAATGTGTATCATCCACTACCAGTTTCATTTTCAATGCGTGCAGCTGGGCTGCGAGGTGCACTGTAATGTTGGGCCTACTTGGAAAGGAGATGAAACACATGAGGCAGACATGCAGAACACCTGTTGCACGGGACCTACAAGTTCCTATCTACATCCGTAATGGTGGTTTCACCTGGACTCTGCATAGCTTCCCTCCCCCCTACGCCCTCCCCACCTCCACCCCCCCAAAAAACAAACACGCACTTGCATCATATGTTTGTATGTCCTGGCAATTAATAACACTTAGCATCTTACCCTAGCTATCCATGCTGTATACCAGAAAGGATAGCTAAACATAGCAGTTATGGTGCACTTAGAAACTTGTTCCATTGACATTTGTGCTGTACCGACAATGATATGTTGTTGTTTTGCTTTCTGCTGACAAATTTACTTATTGTAAGTCGCTTTGGACAAAAGCGTCTGCTAAATGACTGCCAGTATCACATCTGTTTCTCCCTCTGGGTTTGTCTAGCCTTAGAAGTTGGGATCTATGCTCCAAATGTGGGCCTGCAATAAAGGCTTTATAGCTCAACTTAACTAATCACAAAATACATTTTGTTTTGTTCCATTGTCTGTTTAAAATGTTCTGCTTAAAAAGAGTTCATACTTTTTTTGTCTGGTTTTAAACTTGCACGATATCAAAAGTGCACCAGCGTGAGCTCCTCGTTTTAACTAAATACTGACACAGTTTATGTACTTAAACATAACCAGTAGGGATGTCCGATATTATCGGCCCACCGATATTATCGGCCGATATTGGCATAAAAAAATCAATATCGGAAAATATCGGTATCGGTTTTTTAACCGATACCGAAATTGATTTTGAAATAATTTCAGACATCTGTTATGTTTCAAGTGAGGACGTGGTTTGATGACATCATCAAACGCGCCGCGCCGTCTCAATAACAAGCCTGGGCTGTGCGGCCCTGTAGCGGGACGCTAGTTGTAGCTGTGGTTATGTCGGTGGTTTGGAATTATTTCAAAGTTTCGACGTTGAATAGTAAAATAGGGGTTATGCGCAACATACTAATGCATTCTGCGAAACAGTCTCATCACAACCGGTTCAGGTCCGCTGTACCGCGCTCACATTTTATTTATTAATCCACACTTCCAGACCGTCACCGGGGCTTCAGAGTAATGTGTCCGAGGAGAGTAGCCCTCTCCCGGACACACACTAGCTTTTACCGCTGTTTTGTTTTTATTTATTAATCCACACTTCCACACTTCCGCTCGGCATAAAGCCTATTGCGGTTTGCAATGAGTGTAAAGCGGAGGTTTCACGTGGCCGCATATATCGGTATCGGAAATTAAGAGTTGAACAATATCGGTTATCGGTTATCGGTAAAAAAGCCAATATCGGACATCCCTAATAACCATAGCTTTAGGTCTATTTGACGATGAACTGATAACCGTCGCTGTTCAAAGACCATTCAATGTATACTGAAGAATAAAACACTTGCTGTTTTTAATTCCTGATCTAAACTGAGGAAATGGGGGTTTAATATACTGAGTCATCTCAGCAAAAGCTGCCCTCGAGGCCCGCCTCATCAAGAGAAAAGAGCAAAGCCAACCAAACTAGCTGGCTTAGCCCTTTGCTGACAACACACACACAAACACACACACACACACACACGAGATAGTCGAATCGAATTTTGATTGTGATTACGATCTGGGCTTCCCACGATCATGAATACCAGAAATTCGACACAAAACGACCTGTTTAGAAATGTGGTTTTCGCTTAAATTTATATTTACCAGTTTCAGAGATATTGAAGCATTCTGTACCAAAAATGACTTTAAATTATCTATATTATCCCTATAATAGTAACCTCAAGCATAACCCTGATGAATGTTTTTGCAAGAACGACCAGCTCTTGCGCGTGCGCGCACACGCACACACACACCCACACACACACACACACACACACACACACACACACACACACACACACACACACACACACACACAAGGGCAGGCACGATAGAACAAGCAGTACGAGGAAGTGGGTAAAAAAAAACTTTTGAGCTGGATGAAGGGGAGAACACCTTGAATGAAAGAAGATAAGGGTGGTGCATCTCTGGGACATGCCAAGTGGAGCATTGTGCTGCAAATTAGGAGGAGCCCTGTACTCACCGCCACAGCTATCATGGAGTCATCTGGCTTCCATTCGGCACACTGGTACGAGCCAAACTGGGCCGCCGCCTTGGCCGACTCGATGTAGCTGACTATCAGGACACTGGGCTGAGGAGGTAGAAGAAGAGGGTATAGGTTAATAATATGTACACACGGCTCTATTGAATACTCGATTCTGATTGGTCAATTACAGCATTCTACGATCTGCTATTTCTGAATAGCAGACCGCTGCTATGAATAACAGACGGTTGGCTGTGGAATTATCAAATTATTGATTTTTTTTTTGCCTCAGGGTCCTGCATCACCCTGTCGGTTTATTTCGCAATAATGACTGGCTCACTGTACAGTAACCCGTAAGATACCGCCACTCACTCGCACTGTACTGGCATCTCTAGAAATTAACAACTTCATTTACGTCACACTCTTCTATAAAACTCTTTTAATACCTGAGATGATGTGCATTTACATATGGTGAGATGTAAATACATACTGGACAGTGGATTTACAAAATACAAAATACATTCTATGTAATACTATTGTGAATTCAAAGCATGGACAGAAGGATATATTATAAAGAAATCTATGATCCCATATAATAAAATCAGCATTTCTTTCTCTGCTTAAACTTTCTCACACTTTCTCGTCATAGAAGTCAAATACTGCATCGTAATCGTCATGACACTGATCAAGGTTGTATGCACCCAATGCAAATAATGAATCCGGTAGCGTGTTTTGTGTACACCTGGCCAATACTGTTGAAACATGGAACAGAAACGCACAACACCATTACATGTGAAATGTAATGTTTGTTCAAGACCGCCAACAATTAAGCCCACCGAGTTGTGCAAGCTCAAGAGTAAACAGACAAATGTTGGCAGACAAGGCTACCATGGATAAAACATCAATACAGTCGATACAAGCTCAAAAATGTGCTGTTCTTTTGCCTGTCCTGATCTAGAATATTTCTAGATCCAAAAAGCAGAATGCCGGTCAGAATAGTTTAGTAGATTTATGCAGATATTGACAAAACCAAACCAGTTAAAGCTTTTAAAAGCACATGGAATTTCTTTTGGTTGAGCAAAAGCGACAGGTCTTCTGGCAAGACAAGTTTTTGTGCAAAAGTGTTCAATTGTTCTAGCAATTTGTTTAACTGAAAAACATTGTGTGTTTTTACTTTGTTTGCAGTTGTAAAGCTTACCTATAGCGGGATAGCTTGCCTAGCACTTTTTATGCATACCTGGGCAGTTCCTAATGCATCTCCTAAACTTCAGACACATTCTTTCCTTAAACCCTTAAGACACAACACAAACCGTGAGCTTGTCATTACTGCTGATTCACAAAGATAAACCTCCCTCACTCAGACTAGGTTCTTCAAAACATCTAGAAAAGCATAGCATATTCCTAAACTTTATGCTACACATTTCTGTTTAACCTTTACACAATGGCTGGCTGCACTTCCATCAACCAAGTCTCTGACTAGACTAGATTTTTTCAAAGACCACTGGTCACTCCGTAAATGTGTGTGTGTGTGTGTGTGTGTGTGTGTGTGTGTGTGTGTGTGTGTGTGTGTGTGTGTGTGTGTGTGTGTGTGTGTGTGTGTGTGTGTACATATATACTGTACGTACATACATACATACACACACACACACACACGGTGCTGATGTGCATGGGCACAGTGTTTAGCCTAAGATTTATTCCAGCAGCGGTGCTGAGGTGGGTGTGTGTGAGGGGCACTATGTGGATGTGTATGGAAATAAATCTGTGCCATCGGGTTTTGAAAATAAAAACCCATTGAATTATAAGCACTGAATATTTATGCATTGAAATAACGTATCTGAATTTTTTGCCTCTGAATTTAACTCTTAACATTTTCAATAAATAGGGATGCTCCGATCAATCGGCCGCCGATCGTTATCGGCCGATATGGACCCTAAACAGGTTGATCGGTGGGCTCTCAAAGTGCAGATCAGAAAAGCCGATCGCATATATATATATATATATATATATATATATATATATATATATATATATATATATATATATATACACTCACCGGCCACTTTATTAGGTACACCTTGCTAGTACCGGGTTGGACCCCCTTTTGCCTTCAGAACTGCCTTAATCCTTCGTGGCACAGATTCAACAAGGTACTGGAAACATTCCTCAGAGAGTTTGGTCCATATTGACATGATAGCATCACGCAGTTGCTGCAGATTTGTCGGCTGCACATCCATGATGCGAATCTCCCGTTCCACCACATCCCAAAGGTGCTCTATTGGATTGAGATCTGGTGACTGTGGAGGCCATTTGAGTACAGTGAACTCATTGTCATGTTCAAGAAACCAGTCTGAGATGATTCGCGCTTTATGACATGGCGTGTTATCCTGCTGGAAGTAGCCATCAGAAGATGGGTACACTGTGGTCATAAAGGGATGGACATGGTCAGCAACAATACTCAGGTAGTCTGTGGCTTTGACACGATGCTCAATTGGTACTAATAAGCCCAAAGTGTGCCAGGAAAATATCCCCCACACCATTACACCACCACCACCAGCCTGAACCGTTGATACAAGGCAGGATGGATCCATGCTTTCATGTTGTTGACGCCAAATTCTGACCCTACCATCCGAATGTCGCAGCAGAAATCGAAACTCATCAGACCAGGCAACGTTTTTCCAATCTTCGATTGTCCAATTTTGGTGAGCCTGTGCGAATTGTAGCCTCAGTTTCCTGTTCTTAGCTGACAGGAGTGGCACCCGGTGTGGTCTTCTGCTGCTGTAGCCCATCCGCCTCAAGGTTCGACGTGTTGTGCGTTCAGAGATGCTCTTCTGCATACCTCTGTTGTAACAAGTGGTTATTTGAGTTACAGTTGCCTTTCTATCAGCTCGAACCAGTCTGGCCATTCTCCTCTGACCTCTAGGATCAACAAGGCATTTGCGCCCACAGAACTGCCGCTCACTGGATATTTTCTCTTTTTCGGACCATTCTCTGTAAACCCTAGAGATGGTTGTGCGTGAAAATCCCAGTAGATCAGCAGTCTCTGAAATACTCAGACCAGCCCGTCTGGCACCAACAACCATGCCACGTTCAAAGTCACTTAAATCACCTTTCTTCCCCATTCTGATGCTCGGTTTGAACTGCAGCAGATCGTCCTGACCATGTCTACATGCCTAAATGCATTGAGTTGCTGCCATGTGATTGGCTGATTAGAAATTTGCGTTAACGAGCAGTTGGACAGGTGTACCTAATAAAGTGGCCGGTGAGTGTATATATATATATATATATATATATATATTTTTTTTTTTTTTTTTTTTTTTTTTTTTTATCCGAGACTGTTTTTCTGTGCGTGGCGTAAATTATATGAGATTGTTTTGTTTTCCGCGCGTGACGTAAATTCAGGCATGCAAACTAGTCACCTTTCGGCGAAATTCGCCGTTTTGAAGACAAAATGTACCACTTGTGTGATTTGTGGAGATCCGTTGAGAAATGTTTTTTTTGGGGGGGGGGGGAGGCGAGCGGGCAGAGAGAAGACGCAGCATTCTGTCAGGCGGCACGACAAGCGGGCGCACTCCCGTGGAACTGACGCTTCCGTGCTCGTCGAACGCATGCGCGCGCTCGTGGGAGCCGTTGGAAGAGTTGAGAACTGTTTACATCTTTTTGACGCGGCGGTTGAAAAATATGAATCGCGCTCCTCCGCCCGTCACTTCACACGGGGAGCGCAACGTGAAGCCGCGCGGCCAGCCGACAGCGCGAGCGGAAAGTCGAGCCGGACGCGTATTTGTCCTCCTTTTTGAGAGCGCAATAGTAACACACCGCCAGAGACTGTCCGGTTTTTTAATGCCCTATCCGGCGCAGCATCAAGCCGGACGCGTATTTGTCCTCCTTTTTGAGACACCCCCGCCGGTCATAGGTCCGGGGTGTGTTACGATCGCGCGCCCCCCCTGCCGGTCGTAGGTCTGGGGTGTGTTACGATCGCGCGCACCCCCCCCCCCCCCCCGGTCGTAGGGCGATCGTAACACACCCCGGCCCTACAACCGGCGCGATCGTCTTCAGCATCGGCTTGATGCTGTGCTGGACGCCAGACAGGGCATTGAAAAACCGGACAGTCTCTGGCCACCCTATTGCTGCTGTTGCCGTTGGACATGGCTAAAATATCAAGTATCATCTGCTTTGCCCTCCCGCGTGAGAGTCAGGTATCCAACGAGTGACGTCGCCCACTCGCTCTCCTTGCTTGACCGTGATCTAGCATCTAGGATCGATTGCTCTTCCTTGGGTCCCCGGATGTTAACACTGAATTTCGTACGTTGAATTTTGAGGCTGACTTTGGCAGGTTGAATTTTGGGACGTTGAAAATATTTGAGTTGAATTTTTTAACGTTGAATTTTTTAACATTGAAAAATAAAGGTGAAAATGATTTATTGAAAATGTAAAGAGTTAAATTCAGAGGCAAAAAATTCAGATACGTTATTTCAATGCATAAATATTCAGTGCTTATAATTCAATGTTTTTTATTTTCAAAACCCGATGGCACAGATTTACTTCCATAGATGTGCACATGCATGGTGCTGATGTGCGTGGCCACAGAGAGGTTTTAGTGTGATCACTGATTCCTCTGGTGCATTCAAGAAATGGTATCACAACATAAGAACGAATAGCATGCCAGTGCACTATGTGTGAGAGCACTAATGTTAGCATCAGCGCAAATACAGTTTCCATTCTGCAATTGGTAGCCATCCCACCATCTGGGTTTCATAATAACTGTTGCTTCTGTTCTACACAATCAAATATGTGGGGCAACTTTCCATTATGAAGTCACTTGTTGTGCTACTTTTTCTCTTTATGCTTCCTACATTTAACTTAAAGCCATTCATGAGCTAATGCCATGTACAGGATCATGCGTTTTTTTATTCTTAGAACACTTTTGCCGTCAGTATTTTTACACAGTATTTCTCCTAAGACAATAATGACAATGTAACCATTGAGGGGGGTGCAGTAGGGGGCACCTATGATATAGGTTTTTAATATCATTTAGGCCCAACATGATTAGTCATTCTAAAATATATATATATATATATATATATTATTATATTTTTTTGCATGGCTGATTGTAGTGGTGCTAGTAATCCAGCGGAGGCGCTGTGCCACTGCTGGACGCATGTCGGGGAATACACCGCTACACTAAAATTACAATGCAAGTTGAATCCACGTCAAACCAACTGACTTCCCTGAACTAGCATCAAGCCGTGTTGTTTTCATACCATACATGTCCAAAGAATGTGTCCCATTTTCCACATTTCTATTTTGAAATACATTTGCGCAATCATAACAGGCGCTGTTGACCATCTTCCCTTCGTGTCTCGACAGCAGAGGCCGGTCGGTCAGTATCTGACGCAATCACAGCAAAGACACACATGACCTCCGACCATTGTAACCAGAGACGGAGCACAGAGTAATTGTACCCTTTGGTGTTCCTTCCACCACATTAAAACTTTATAGTGCCAGAGGAAAACTACTGTGTGCACTGGTGAGTTTCAGCTCACTTTAAAATCGTGCGACCAAAAGAAAAACTTTTCTTTCTCTCAAAATGAGAAGATGTCAGTTCATTTGTTCTTCTCCATGAAAGAATGTTATTCGAAGCGGTGCATGAGAAAGGACATGGTTGGTTAAAATGACCTTTTTTTAAATATGCTGCTGTTGCCGTACCCCATTATCTGGTTGCGCACACGCGCACACACACACACACACACACACACACACACACACACACACACACACACACACACACACACACACACACACACACACACACACACACACACACACACACACACACACACACACACACACACACACACACACACACCTAACTACAACACAGACCACAGTGGAAGTAAGTCCTGTGACTTTATTTGTGTTATCCTTGATGTTCTTTTATTAGTGCATGTACATTGGTGTTGCAACCGTGTAATTGTCCTTTTAAAGTGAATTGTCAAACAAATAAACTCAATTTTATTTTTCAAATGCTCTGGCAAAGAAAGTGGCGAAGCACAGAAGGACATAAAGGAAAGAAAGTGTAATTCATGGGTATTGGTGAGAAGGGGTGACACAAATAGAGGGTTAAGTACAATATAGAGCACACACTGTAGAGGGCATTGGTTCACACTGGGTCCAATATAAAAGGTCTCGTCAGCTGAACAATGCTGAATGATGCGGGTCTCCGGAATTGAAAGTGTGGTTCTTCCTCTGCAAGAGGCAGGAAACGTGTTGATTTGTTAAGTCCAGCACATATTTAGGTTTAATGGTTCCGATTATGACGCTGCCTCGGGCCCGTCGAATAATAGAGCAAAAGTTTTTGTATAATGGGTTAGGGTTATCTTTTAATAGCGTGCATGGTGGCCAACATAATTGTTTTCCTCAACATTTTAGGCAAATCTATCTAGCAAAATAGCCTCTAGTAAATAGCCAAAACATAAACAGAACTGCCCTGATGCATTGGTCTGAAGCAGTGTTTTTCAACCTGTGGAAATTGAAATAGACACATTTACAATAATAGAAAAAGTAATCTAGATAACTGAAAATAAATATATTATTATATGAAAATAGTGTCGCTTTGTGCATTCCTTCATATGGCTAAACGAACACACAGGGAGCATAACTTTTTCTTTCCACTCTTTCCCACTGGTCATGGCCGTCTTGCAGTAATAATTGTGTATAGAAGGGGGCGCTGGCACTCAGCCACTGCATGTGTATTCATCTATTGTTTACTGTTTGCAAATGAGGTGGTCCGCAAAAGCTTAACATGACAATTTAGTGGTGCACCTAAAGTCAAAGGTTGGGAACCACTGATCTAAAGAATCCATCCAATACACATCTTGGCAGACTTTTACTCTGATTTTGTGCCCGATTTCCCCCTTCCGACTCTGGTCAGCAAAGCCCCGAGTTTTTGACGGTTCTGTATTATCCTGCGGTGTGAGGAATGATAAGAGGTCTCCGAGGACAGCCGCAGTGTATGATGGATTGTCACGTGGGAAAGACGATAGCCAATTGCCACGCTGACCAGTAATCACAACAGAAGCCATGGCAGCAAAAGCGAAAATGCGATGGATTTCCGAAATGGAGTCCACCTCACGCTGCCACATGTACAGTCCATTTTCACGCCGCCTCCATGACTTCGTCCACAGTTATTTCGTTTTTCTTAGGATGTTCAGAAAAAAACAGCAAAAGCAAGCATAGCCATCATCAGCATGGCCATCATGCGCTTGTTAAAGTCGCATTTTTGATCACAGGATTGCGATTGCTCTTTGCGAGTTCCGGTTTTGAGAATCAGGACTGGGTGCTTAAATGTCTTCATCTATCGTTAGATGTGTCGTTTCTCACATTTTGTGCATAAGGCTACTTCAATATACACAGGCTGTAAACGCCTCAATTAGCCTAACCTTCAGAATGGTCCAAGCCATTTTGGTTGTTTGTGATGGTTATCATCATCTCATATCATCCAGATAAAGCCAGCGATAATGTCTTTGCTAATGATCTGGAAACGCTCCTAGGCAAAAATCTCACTTAGCATGCTACAGTTCCTAACTACTAGAGAGCAAATGAGATCAACATTTATGACTTGAAGACACACAACAAACAGATAGAACAGACAACAAGGTCACGTTGTCCTGAAGAGTATTCAACACAATTCTACACAAGTTCAATGCCAGAAGTTCATAAATTGACATGTTTAACATTTGCACCAATTAGCGGCAATGACCTTTAGATTTGAACCATATGTCATAATCCTTACATCGGTGAAAGTCAGGCTAGTACTCATTTTCTACACAGGTGGCGAAAAAACAAACACAAGACCCATCATACAAAATCGTCACACCAACACATATGACCTTTGCCGAAACCTGTACTTTACTGCAGACAAAGTGAGCTTGGTATAATGTTGCATTCATGTGGTGTCGGAATAATCTGAAAAATTAGTTTCTGGGAACACTGTGTAAACAACTTGAAAAGTCTGCGAAATGTTAGTACACGACTTGCCGGCTTGTGATGTTATATATACAGAAACATGGCGGACGATTTTTATTAATTCACGTATTGCATTTCAATTTTTTGCTCACATGAAATTTGTATGGTAAAGCCATATTAGGTTGTAACCAGGGTTCTAAATTAACACCCGCCAACCCACCAAATGCGGGTTAAAAATAATTTTGGCGGGTGTTAATAAAAACTTACTAGCCAGTTTGGCCGGTGATGCATGAGGCAATCATGTCAGTCAGAGCCGCTCTACTGTTCTCGCTCCCTGGGCAGTACTGACTACATTTCCCATGAACACTGTCGTGATGCTACGTGATGACGTATAAGACGCCCATTGGCTGCACGTAGGCAGTGCAACCAATCAGCGCGAGTAACCATGGAAACAGAAAACACAAAGAAGAAGAAGAAGAAAAAGAATGAATGAACGAAGCAGAAACTACCAAAAGAAGGGAGCTAAAGTAAATTAAAAAGTAACGTTAGCCTAAACGTAAACTAAATGCGGCGGTGGTTGGTTGGACAGACTGGGGGCGAGAAGAGGAAGGAGGCGTGTGTGTCCTAGAGGGCTGCTCTCCTCGGACACATTACTCTGAAGCCCCGGTGACGGTCTGGAAGTGCGGATAAAAAAGAAAACAGCGGTTAAAGCTGGCGTGTGTGCATAGGCGTAGATTACTATTTATAATTTGAATTTTGTCCCCACCACTTTTAAAAATGTGCAAACCAATTGCGACCGAAAAAATCCCCACATACTCAACCGAAACCGTCGCGCTCCCCCCCCCCCCCCCCGTTGACAATCGCGCACCCCCCCCCCCGTCGACAATCGCACCCCCCCCCGTCGACAATCGCGCACCACCCTCGCAGGGCTACTCTCCTCGGACACATTACTCTGAAGCCCCAGTGACGGTCTGGAAGTGCGGATACAAAAGAAAAAAATTTGGTTAGTGGAAATTCTGATTGGCTGGTAACTTTAGAAAGTTACCAGCCAAATTGGCTGGTAATCAAAAAAGTTAATTTAGAACCCTGGTTGTAACCATTAGTTGCTGTCCATGTAGTGACCTAGATCAGTTAAAAAAGTTATTAACTCTGATAACAAGTCAGGTAAAGCAATAGTTTAGTGGTTTTAGGGAATGTACAGTGCAGAGTGCAGCAACTGAAGATAACTGTGCTGGCACAACAAGAAGGACCAGCTACCCTTCTGCGAACAGCCAGCTCTCAGCAGCAGGGATACCTACAGAGCAGAACTACAATGTACCCACCCACCTACTGCTTCTTCCCACGCTCACCATGTCCACACAGTAACACAAGAACTCCTGTGGGAAATAAGGATTACACATGTGCTGTCAGCTACACGTGAAGACACACTGTTGCATGCACTCACTTTGATACATGCACCAATTTACTAACCCTACTGTGGGTCAAAATCACACATAACTCATGCAAACAATGTCTGTTCCTAGAAATGTCATATATCTATCTATCTATCTCTAACTCTAACTCTAACTCTAACTCTCACACACACACACACACACACACACACACACACACACACACACACACACACACACACACACACACACACACACACACACACACACACACACACACACACACACACACACACACACACACACACACACACACACACACACACAATGGGGGCAGGGTGACAGAGCAGCTGAATGAAAACAAGGATAAGCTACGGTGTTGCGCAGATTAGCAGTCGCGCCTTGACCACACAGGTTGGGGCGGGGTTGGCCAAAGAGAGATGCCACTATGGAGACGGGACCCGAGGAGTAAATGATCACTGATAAACATTGTGGAGGGCGGATGGGACACTGTGGACCAGGATGACAAGCACGATGAGCTCTGTTTGTCAATATTTCTGCATATTTAATAGACCACACATTGAAACGTTTCAAAAGAACACGTTCATCTCAAGAGTTGAATTAAACTCTAGCTCGGCCAACTGAAACAATCTACAATCCCGCAATAATCCCATTTCTCTTTTGAAAGGGAAGTAGTCGGTCACTGTCTTTTGTGTAATTGCGTCACGGCAGGAGTAGATATTCTAAAATGCCATGTTAAAATAACAGTACATTGTTTCTGCATCTATAGCGGACCACTGATGATACAAAAATGGCCATTGCCTTGCACATACGGCTGCAGCCTATTTTTAAATCTGCAGGTAGAGACCGAACGGTAGCAGGTCAAACAAATGTAGACATTCCAACGGTGTGGACTGGAGCTGAGCTGACATCATGGATGTAACAGATGTGAAGAGGGGATGTCAAGAGGAGAGGAAGTGTCTCCAATCCACACTCCTGTGAGGAATCTTACAACTGCTCCCTGATTTGGTTCCCCAGCGGATTTGACTCCCATACAGGAAGACATACGGTAAGCAGAGCACTTCCTGTGTGTGTGTGTGTGTGTGTGTGTGTGTGTGTGTGTGTGTGTGTGTGTGTGTGTGTGTGTGTGTGTGTGTGTGTGTGTGGTTTTATTGCTCTTGAAATTTGCAAGCGCAATAAACAGTCCCCCCGATCCATTGTTTGTGTCATACAATAGCATAAAAGCAATGTGGCTTATAGCATCATACTTCCACCTACATCGTCTGGTATGTCAATATCTTTGCAAGGCAGGGGACGTTTGGCCAAACAAAGAGAATCATGCCATATCTAAATGTGGAACAGGTCTTCGCCAATCTGCAGAAGTCTTGAAGGGGAACTTTAAATACACAGACAGCAGCTATGGGGTACTGGTCCGTTCGACCTCACTCTAGTCCAACCATTACGAGGAAATCTTTTAAAAACCCTTCTGCTCTCAAGAGTGATCTCGAAAGCGTAAACACTTTGCTTGGTATAACGCCAAGCTCCAGGAAAAGCGAAATACAAGGTCTTAAAGCCAAGACCTTCCCTAAACCACACTTGGTGAACTTGGACAAACTTTCACCCTGATTGTAGACCAACACCATTCCTTGGATCAGGTCTTCAGAGCAGCACTGGCACTGGCTGGCATGCAGATGCATACAGCCATGACATTCTGCGGTGGGGGAAGTCCAGCAGGCCTATAATACCTTCTCTCATGCATACGTGGGTTTGGTACTAACACGTGCAAACGAAAAGACTGAGGCCAACAACAAAGCTAGATCGACCTGGGATGGATAGATAGATAGATAGATAGATAGATAGATAGATAGATAGATAGATATATAGATAGATAGATAGATGGGGCTTACTGACCAGGACACCTCTACATGCATATAGTATCCATAATAATATATGTAGCCTACTAGAATGAATACTAGAATTTCTCACACACACACACACACACGCCTGTAAACACCAAGTCCCCCCCGTTGCAGGAGGGGGCACAAAATGAGCACCAGCCACCCGCCAAACGCAGGTAAAATATGCAAGGCTGCAGGCTGGCTGGTAGACTTGGCTTCACTCACTCACCAGCCAAGAAAACAACCAGGCCATATCTACGACCATGCACTAAGTTCATGTTCTGCACCCCTGTGTTTTTCTAGGGGGGGGACGGACAGACAGACAGACAGATCGACAGACAGATACCACCCAGCGGTGCCCCTGCAGCTGCTTACCCGGCTGAACCACACGCTGAGCTGGGTCTCGGACAGCACCGCGAAGTAGACCCTCTGGGCGCTGGGCCGGACGTGGTACGGCTCCTCGTCGCCGCGGAGCGGGCAGAGCAGCCTGCGGGGCCAGCCGGTGAGGAAATACATGCTGCTGCTGCTGCTGCCGCTGGCCGGACCCTCGGTCTCGGTCCTCCTCGGTCCTCCTCAGACCCCCCACCCCAGCCTCAGCCCCGCCTCGCCGCCTCGCTCTGCTGCCACGACGCCGCGCACGGTGTCGCAATGCCGGACCCGACGACGACGGCGGAGACGGTG
Source organism: Merluccius polli (assembly GCA_030340625.1). Taxonomy (NCBI): domain Eukaryota; kingdom Metazoa; phylum Chordata; class Actinopteri; order Gadiformes; family Merlucciidae; genus Merluccius; species Merluccius polli. The sequence continues at coordinate 121,035 of JAOPHQ010006010.1, forward strand.
GCGGCGGAGACACACACCGCGACTGTTAATCCGCGAGGCTCATTGGTGACGACAACTTACGGTTTTCGCGGACGGTGTGTGTGTGTGTGTGTTTAAGTCATACGGTTGGTTGGTGGTGGTGGTGGTGGTGGTGGTGGCGGTTGGTCGGTCCCGCTACGGTGCCATGGAGACCCGTCCAGGTCCAGAGGCGAATCCGGGCGAAAAAACATCCGCGCCTTGGCCACCAACTTGGTGAGCTGGGTGGTGGGCTTGAGCCCCAACCGGCTGCCGTTGGAAAACAAAAACAAACACGCGTAGCCCGCTCACTACCGACACGGTTATAAACACGAGAGAGGAGGAGGAGGGGCGGTTTGACTACACCGAGATCGTGTTGTCTTTCTCTACGCGCGGGTTTGGTCCGGTCCGGGACGGTTAATGTAATGCGCGTCGTCCAGTAACGGTTCTTAAGGCGTTCGGTCCCGCTCTGCCGTCGCTGCTCTCGCAGGCGCCATCTTTGCCAAGTGTGGTTGTCCGACTCGGAGCTGATTGGCTGTCGCGGCTAGGGGAGAAGTTTTTTGCGTCGCGCGAGATGTGGATGTGGAGAGGGGGGGGGGGGGGGGGGGGGGGGGGGTGACGTCGTTTCGTTGGCTGGTTTCAGTGACACCTGGTGACGAGGAGACGTTACTGTCGTCGTCGCCGGCTGTGTGTGTGTGTGTGTGTGTGTGTGTGTGTGTGTGTGTGTGTGTGTGTGTGTGTGTGTGTGTGTGTGCGTGTGCGTGTGCGCGTGCGCGTGTGCGTGTGCGTGATGGTAAAAAAACAAAGTCATTATTACCCTACATAACGAGACAAGTCAGACAAATGCGCATTTGAGTTTTCCACCTTCATTTGTTAGTTCAGAGTAGTTATCTATAAATTTCATTATTCTGTTAGGCCTATGAAATTAGATTAGTATGTCCCTTTGTGATGAATAGGCCTATACAATTCAAGGAGATATTAGGCTACATGATGACAATGATATATTATAATAATAATAATTAGGATACTAGGATACTGAAATGTGTTAAATTGAGTATATTCAAAAAGATACACCATTTCCAGCCAATACACCATTTATTGCTAAAGCAAAGGATTGTCACTGTGGACTGTGTAGCCGACATCCAAGATACAGTAAATATTATATTAAAAAAACAAATAATTGTAGGCCTATACCATAAGTATTTAATAACCTGTCAATGCATATAATCCTCATACCAATATTACCATATATTTAATTTAATTTAAATGTAATATGTGCATTAACAATTTTCTACATTACATCCTATTTTTGGTGGAATTCAACAGTATTACCTGCTGTTCACAATATACATGTAAGACATCAGACAATATCCACACTCCCAAAAGAAGCTTTTCAGACAGGTCGTCATAATCACAAGTACAAGAGGACACCAGGAAGTTGCAGAACGACAGTCAGCAGAAAATTACTGAACATGTTGTGTCTGCAGCTCTCCGTCTTCAACCCTTCCCTGTTGGTTAGGATGAGGGACGGTCCCTGGAAGAGGTTTTTTACAAGATGGTATTTCATCCTTCTGGACCGTCCACACCTTTTCACCTTAAAAGGAAAACCAAGAAAGTATAAATAATTTATGTGGAATAGATTACATTACACATTAGCCTATTACATTAGGCCTACATTGCATTACATTACATTACATTAGATGGGTAGGCGTACTTTATTTATCCTGAGGGGACATTTGGTTGTGACAGCAGCACACAATAAAACAAATATCAATATAAAAAGACAGGCAGTAACAACACTAGGAATACAATCACTATACAATACAAAATAAAGCAAACATAAAAAAGCCTATATTAACTATACTATAGTCTATATTAATATTATATGACACAATAATACATGGTTTATATTACATTCAGTACAGTACAAATGTACATTGAACCATACCAGTGAAACAATCAGCCATATAATGAAAACAACAAGGCTTTACTTTGGGGCCTGCAGCAGGGCTTTCGTCCTGTTGTTGCTGACATCTCGCAACAGCAAAAACAGTCAGCACAGGTGCGCAGTGCTAGAAGGAAAGTTGAACCAATTGAAATGACTATCTTCTGTGTATCGTAAATATCCTTGTATCTTCTTCTGGCTAGAGCAAGGCGATACCACTACAACGAGTAATCAAATACAACCCCTATCAGGTTCACGGGTTTACACAACAATCCCATTCTACTGCAATACAGTTAGAATGGGATTGTTGCGTAACAATCCCATTCTAACTGCAATACATGTTAGAAAAAATGTTTAAAAAAATGACTACATTAATACATCATATTTGCTTTCATATTGATAAAATATAATATAATATAGCCTAATATAATATAATAGCCTATGCTATTCTACACTATATTATAATTATAGGCTTCTTAAAAATATACATACCACCAATAAGGAATCACAACATTATGTCACTTTAGTATGATTTCCTTATGCAGGTATTTCCCTGTTGGGTACTGTCCAAGACGTCCATTAAGTGAGTGGTGGGAACTGCTAACTGCAGTCCCATACAGGAAGCATCGGACCATCAGCCACGACTGCTCATGTCTGGCGAGGAAGTACGGTGGCTATATATTACAAAATGTTTATTATGACATTCTTTGGGGGACAAATGTATTACATTACAACCTAATTAGCATAACAACGTGAACAGAAATAAATACAAAAAACTATATTTATTATTATTATTATTATTAATATTAATATTATGATTATTATTATTTTAATTTTTCAAACCATACAGTGGGTGCTATGTCAGTAACCTACTCATGCCTACATGCATATACAAATGGTACATTTGTCGCATTTCCATGAGCTGCTGTTGAACCTGCTCACCTGTATCAGGATCGAGGCGCTCTGGCATCGCTTGGTCGGGTCTGCTCGCCTGGCCACCACCATCAGCTAACAACCCATAAACGATCAGTTTTCTCGGCTACATACTTTGGACTAGCAGGTCGGTCCCAGTTCCTTTACCAAATACATTATCATACTTAGCTTTATGTGCTGCATGAATAAAACAATCCGATGATGAATGGTCGTGTCGGATTAAGCTTGTCACCGAAGTCCCAAATAGAAATGTAATGTAATGAAACTGGCATTTCCCCTGTTAGCCAGTTAGCTCTAGCTCCTTTTCTAGCTAGTGGGCTGCAATATGTACACATTAGCTCAAGTTGCTACTACTGTGCATCACATCGTGTTGCATGCACATGCAAAATGGTATTCTGGCATGGCCACAATTATTTAAAATGAAAGTGTATGCACGCCAACATGGGTGCACTTAGAGGCAACTTGACAGGTCAATACTAGTTTGAAGGAAAGGAAATATATAAATAGTGTGTGTATCATGTAGCCTGTCTGCAAGCCTGTCTATCTACATGACATTGTGGTGGTTAACAAAACCACCCCTTAATGTTGGATGCGTTGACTAAGCATACTTCGATTTGTGGCTTTTAATGTGAAAAGACCAATTGGTGATCACAGTAGATGCAACATGATGGATTGAACTTAGACGTCCAGGGTCACGTTCCTTCATCAAAACAACACCACCCTTTAAAAAAAAACAGCAGTCATGCTCAATGCTGATATCCTTGGCAGCAAAAAGGGGTTGTGTCGTGTTTGGTTGCACAGAGCCCCATTTAAATGTACTCGGTGTCATCAGTAGCTGCTGGACTATATTATATATATTTTTTTTTTTTATTCAAACACGGCACTGCCTTTTTCCGTAGGATGTCAGAATGGAGTGTGGCCCAGCCCTGCCAGACAGCCTGGTGCTGGAGATCTTCCTCCATCTACCCCATGATGCTGTGCTAAGTGCTGGCCTGGCCTGTAGACAGTGGCTGGCTGTCTCCAGAGATGAGTTCCTGTGGAGGGAGGTTTTCTACAGTTACTACCGCATCCCCCGTTCTGTGCCTCGACACCCAGGTACCTCCATTAGTGACATCACACACAAGTGGGGGTGTTCACTCAGATGTATGACGGATAGATCGGTCTACCGGCCTACCCAGTGGACTGTACCAACTGGTTGGCGGATCGTATCCATCGTGCATCTTGGTGGACACTCCCACTTGTGATGTCACTCGAGGGTAGATTTTGACTTAGATTTTGACATGGCATGTAATGGCTAATCAACATCACACCTGGTGGTAAAATAGGGGCCCTTTAAATGCGTGGGCTGTAGCTAAACCCCTGTGTGTGTGTGTGTGTGTGTGTGTGTGGGTGGGTGCAGCCTCCATATCATGGTACAGGGAGTTCAAGCGCCTGTACGACTGCATCCCCTGCGAGGAGGTGCAGACCCTGACGGAGCACCATGACCAGGTGCTGCACCTGGCCTTCTCGCACCGGGGCCACCGCTTCTCCTCCTGCTCCAAGGACTGCACCATCAAGGTACACGCGCCGAGTAGGACGCACTCTGCTCAGATATGCTATCCCAGTATTTCTAGGATACACTGAACGACATGGCCAAAAAAATCATATTGCGATTATTTTGACCAATATAGCGATTTCGATGCTATTAGTGGGAATTATCACTTTTGCATCACAACTTTCATTTTCACAGAAAAAAATGATTAAAGTCATGATGTGCCATTTGTTGGGGTCAGTACCAAACAAACATGCTTTCTTACATCAGGAGGGCGGGGCAAATGGGATGTCTTTGAACATCGGGGGATGTCCCCATCTCTGCTGGGGATTCTGCCCTTGCAATCGTCGTACACGTTGCAGTTCTCTGCGTCATGCTTCCTTTTGAAACGTTTCTCTTTTCTCTTCCCGACCCGTTCAGCTGTGGGACACGGAGCGTCCCGATGGCCTCATTTCCCTGGTGCACAGCTCCAGTATGCTCCATTTCAACTGGGCCTACACCCAGTTCTCCCAGTTTAATGCTGACGACAGCCTGCTGCTGGTGTCCGGAGTGTACCTAGGCCCGCACCAGTCCTCCTCTGGGGAGATCGCCGTCATCAGCCTCGGTGGGACGTGTGCACACACACATACACCACAGTACACACATCACAATAAACAAACACACACACAGACACATCACAATACACACACACATCACAATACACACACATAACACAATACATACATCACAATACACACACACATACATGCCACAATACACACACACCACAATACACACATACATCACAATACACACACACACACACGCACACACACAAACACATGCATGTCACAATACATTACAGCCCAGTTCTTTTGCTCTTACGGGAGTTTTCTTGATTCTAATCTCCAAAATAATCTCAGTTTCAACCTATGCTTATGTTTATTACGTAATCATTATCCAGTGTAGTGTTTTGATGGCAACATAGAAATAGACCTGATTATAAACCTGTATCTAACAGGATTTAACAAAACAGGCTTCAACACGGCACCATTTCCAAAACGGTTGTTTCTTAGATTGAGTGTTTTCATAATGTTCAGGACTTGACTACATACATACAGGGTTTTATATGACTTGGTTACGTGTGTGTGTGTGTGTGTCTGTCGGTCTGTCTGTCTGTCTGTCTGTCTGTCTGTCTGTGTGCGCGTGCATGTGCGTGTGTGTGTGTGTGTGTGCCCTTTCATCCCATCACTCGTCACCGACACACCTCGTCACAGACAACTACACGCTGTTGTCTCGTGTACGGAACAAGCCCTACGACGTGTTTGGATGCTGGCTCAACGAAAGCCACCTGATCTCTGGGAACCTGCACTGGATCGGCAACATGACCTCCCGCTCCGTGTTCTGGCTCAACAAAGCCTTTCAGGTCAGACCCTCGCCAGAGCTGTGTTTACGATAGTCTAGTCTCACAAATCAGACTCGATGAATATCCTAAAGTCTGATGGCAGACGAGCTCAAATCTCGGTGAACGGGGCGCGTCGCTTTCTTTCGCTTCGTATTTGTTTTCGACCAATCGTGTTGCTGGTAGGGGGGTCTGTAAGTACATCATTGGCGCAACACACACTCGGACAGCAGTAGTAAACTGTAAAATAAAAAGTGTCTGTAAAAGCTTCAAATCAACACCGCATGTAGACTGGCCACTGTAGAAATACACTTATTAAAATCCCCTTCTGAAAGCAATCAATCGTAATATCGAATCGCAATTCTTGTAGAATCACAGTACTTAAAAATTACAATACATATCGAATCGGCACCCATGTACCGTGATTGTATGGAATCGGGAGATAAGCATATCGTCCCAGCCCTAAAATAAAGTGACACAGTATCAACTCTTGGTTTAAAATGACCACACTCAATCGTGGGTTTCTCTGAGACAAACCCTGTTAGACTTGTTATAAAAGTGATGGTTGTGCAAGTTGGACAGTTATTTGTGTGGCATCCGTGTAAATTCCTTAAAGGGGGAAAAAGTGCCCTTGAGTATCAAACACAACCCATTTCTTGGGAAAGACGCAAGCTACCAAGAACAGAGGACTTGGGTCTTGAGGGGAAATGTGCAACGCCTTTGACATCACATTATTAATAGAACAAGAATCTGCCTATAATCCCTTTTAGAAAGAATGTGGTGTGTTTTATGAAACTTGATGTCAAGGGTTCTCTGTATGCAAAATAGTATTGTAGCCCATAGGCCTACATTTCACTTGCAAATTAGTTTTCCATCTCATATTTTCAGTGGAAGTATTGAGACTACATAATGCTGCTATTCAGCAGATGGACAAATAGGGGGCTATCTATTTGTTGTTTTGTTTTTGGATTTCATCAAGTTAAGTGAACCTCATCAAGTGATGAGGTTCCTTAATAGATTTAAAAATTGTATTTGGTTACTTAGTCTGTACAATTATAGGTTATTCTCTGCAAAAGATAGGTAGGAAAAGGGTCGTTCTTGACATTGCAAAATATGAATAATAGTAGGCGTAGCGCGAAGGTTGCAAACCAACGAGGTGCATACCGCCACCCACTGTGTCGGAGTGTGTCGGGACACAAATCGTAGCTCATGTGAAAGCGTCCTAATCCCCACCCAGGACGTTGAGTCGGAGAACGTCAACGTGGTGAAGCGGCTCTTCAAGATCCAGAACGTCAACGCCAGCACGGTGCGCACCGTCATGGTGGCTCACTGCCGTCGCCACGACAACCCCGACCTGCTGCTGGACTACGAGGCGCAGGCTCGCGCCCGGGACGGCAGCCAGCACCGGACCCTGCGCTTCGACCTGGGCGGGACAGACAGCGAGGAGGGAAGCGAGGAGGAGGATGGCAGCAGCGGCCGTGACGACGGCGAGGAAGGGGAACGTCTACGACGTCAGGGTCCGTCTGCCGTGCGGCTGCCGCAGGCCGCGTCGTCAGGTTTCGGGCAGGTGTTACAGGTGAGCTGTTATTGTGCCTACCTGTAATTTCGTTGTGCCTACAGTATGTCTGTTGTACAATGACAATAAAAGCTTTCTATTCTATTCTATGAAGACGTTCAGTCGTTACGGAAGGGACAAATTCGGCTCGCTGTACAATTGATCCTGCTTATTACACGGCTACTTACTAAAGAAATCAATAGTTTGATACAAAATATAACCAAAACATTTTTTTATTGATTTAAAAATGATTTTATTGCTCCTGCTTGAAGAAAATAGTCTGTTAGTCTACGGTTGTTGTTGTTCATAGCAGCGGTCTGCTCTTCAGAAATAACAGACTGTAGAATGCTGTAACGGACCAATCAGAAGGGAATTTTCAACAAACAAGCATCCAAGAAAAACTAAAGTATTCATTTATAATGATCCATGAACCAAACATTTTAATTTCTGAAGCATCAAGCGTCAAATGTTTGGTATTTGTACTCGATAAATGACCGGAACAATTCGATTATAAAAATTCGATTGGATTCATTTTCTGTCGATCGCCTAATCCTTCCAGCCCTACATTCGGACCTGTGTCCAGACGTCCTGAACCTGCTGTCTTAACCCCGCCGGTCTCCTCTATTCTGCTCCGCCTCAGGGCTGTCGGAGCGCGGGGTCCGCCGAGCTGGAGATCGAAGCCAAGGTGGCTCGGATGATGGGCCGCGCCCACACCAAGGCCCCCGACCCGTCACTCATAACCCCCTCTGGCCCCGGCGAAGGGGAGGACAAGACCTACCTGCTCTTCACCACCGGGAGCCTTACATACTCGCCCCACCAGATAGGTACAGTAACACTCACTCAGACGCCTCGGGGCTCACAGACAGACAGACAGACGGACACGATGATCACAATGACACAAATGCGTTCAGGATCCAAAATACCTACTGTATACCTGCCAAATTGTCATTTTAGCAGACACATTTTATCCAAAGTGAGTTGCAGTGAATTCAGACAGATACTGTGTGTTTTTTATTTACCTTTCCACATAATGTATCCATTCCTCCTCCTCATCCTTCTTCTTCTTCCTCCTCATACTGCTGCTTCTTCCCACTACTGCTGCTGCTGTTTTTGCTACTACTGGTTCTTGTTCTTCTTTTGTTGTTAACGGTATGGCTCTGTGTCTACCAGGCATGAAGCGTATCATGCCTGACCAGATGACCACCAGTGGTCCCGTGCTGGGAGAGGAGCGCAGCTCAGGCGAGTTCTTTGACTCTCTGGACCATGTGATCGACATCCACGGGCACATCATCGGCATGGGCCTCTCGCCAGACCACAGGTAATGCGACACAGAGAGCCCATAGAGAGCCCATAGAGAGCCCAAGTCCCTCCCCTTCCGCTGTCCACAGGCACATGCAGATAGGGCAGGGGGGCTATTGCCCTCAGAGTCAAAGTGCCCTTTTTTGTTCGTTATTGAAATTCTATCAAATATAAAGACGGAAATGTGTAGTAGCATCCACGAATACATACACCTTATCAATTTAAAAAGTACTCCCCCCCCCCCCCCCCCCCCCCCCCTTCCAAATGGTTTCGTCTCCAATCAACGTTGCAAATTCAGTCATGAAAGTCATGAAAGCACCGCATCCCCAGCCCCAGTTCAGTTACGGTGAATATCATTTAGTAGGCACTGTTTTAATGATGAAACCACGATTAAACAACACTTACTTACTTTTGATGTTATATATCCATAAAAGGATATAATAGGACACAAAGATATAATAGGTCAGTAGGACTTGCCACCTTCACGTTGTAATTGCATCATTACTAACCTCAGTGCAAGCAAGCAAGCTAGACTAATTATCATTAAAACAACTATATCTCCGTCATGCCGGACAACTTAATAATATGCAATTAATTTCTGAAGCAGGTAGTTACATTTTTTATAGTTTTGGTCGTTAAATGATTAGTCAGCCTCTTTTCTTTATACCCAGTTTTCTAAGAACGATGTTTACAAGTTCATTATTGTTTGGGCATGTCGCAGTGTGTGCATGCGTGCGTGTGTATGTGTTTTTGAATATAATAAAATACTGTGGTTTATTTTCCTCTGTGTGTTTTACATTTTCCTCCAAATCATGTTACTAAAATCAAAACTGTAGTCCAGTAGTTGTACCCATGTCTTATTTATAAAATATATGCAGTGTAACAAAATAATACAGAACATGAAAAAGGGGACTTATGTATCAAGCACGTCAGAGGACTGCTGATCTAGAAACTGATCATTACCTGTAATGAAAGGTAAATGACTGACTGCATCATCAGTGGGGTGAGTGCCCTTTTTTTTTTGCTTGAGCCCCTGCCCCCCAAAATGTCTGTGCATGGCACTGGCTGTCCCCCATCGGTTTTTTATATGTACTGTAGTTGAAATCTGCTCCTCCTCCTCCATGCTTGGGCTCGGCTGTCACTTCACTTCCCTGTCCCTGTGGAACAGGTATCTGTACGTGAACAGCAGGGCGTGGCCGGCGGGCTGCGTGATCTCTGACCCCATGTCCCCGCCGCCCATCGCCGAGGAGATCGACCTGCACGTCATCGACCTGAAGAACCTGCGCGAGGAGAAGATGATCCTGCGCTCGCACAAGGCCTACACACCCAACGACGAGTGCTTCTTCATCTTCCTCGACGTCAGCCGGGACTTTGTCGCCAGGTCAGTGAAGGCGGAGTTGTCGTTTTTAAATCAAGAAAATCTTTTTTTGCTATATTTTGTGTCAAATTATTGATTTCTTTAGTAAGAAGCCACGTTAATAAGCAGGATATTCGCGTCGGACTCCCATCAAGCAACATGGATACATTCGGTATTTTAATGATTATGTAGTTATTAGCCATGAATCACATCGTGGACGTTGACCGTCGCTATCGACAAGGTTATCCATGTTTAGAGTTTTTCCGACTTCAAACTTCCCAAAGGCTCAAACAATGACCGCCAACGACTGCCTCCATTTTGGGAGCGTAGGAGCATTGTAATGTCAGTTATTATGTGGGTAGTCTTGGTTTATACAGTAATTCATCATGAAATGATTTGTCATTATGGGGAGACATTGTGTTTGAAACTGCCACAGTGTTTCTCATGCCAGGAGACAGGCGAAACAACGCTTTCATTAGCCTAGGTTACGGTATATTCGTTGATTTTGGATTTTACTACAACCCAATATGGCTTGTAGTAAAATTCTGACACTTCCCCCACCCAGCGGTGCGGAGGACAAGCATGGCTACATCTGGGACCGCCACTACAACATCTGCCTGGCGAGGTTGGCGCACCAGGACGTGGTCAACTGCGTGGCGTTCAGCCCCGCTGACCAGGAGCTGCTGCTGTCCGCCAGCGACGACTCCAGCATCAAGGTGTGGCGCTCGCCGCGGATGGTCCGCCTGGCGCAGAGCGTGGCCCCCCGGCCGCCCCGCCCCCGCAACCTGCTGGCCTCCTTGCTCAACCGCACCAAGGCCGCCGCCACCACTACCACCGCCACCGCCACGACCACGGCAGCAGCAACGGAGGAAGAGGAGGAGACCCCCCACCACCACCGCCCCCCACCACCCCTGAGTGGCGTGAGCCGATATACCTGAGGCCAGACGGGTAAGGGAGAGAGGGGTGAGGGAGACTTTAACTGACATTGCTTTCTAAGCTAAACATACATGCTATATATATATACATATATATATATATATATATATATATATACGTGAAACTGTACACGCCCCTCCCAGAGCAGTGTTTTGGCACGTTTTATCCGATGGGACACTGGACGTGACTTGAACCGGACACCAGGGGGCGCTGTTGCAATCTAAGTTTTTAAGCGCCATAGACTTTTTTGGGTTTTTTTTCTTCGTCGAAAGGGATGACTTGAAAGGGTTTTAAATGCTGACAGAATAGATACCCAGATCAAGCATTTTGTAGCCATGAGCAGAGTGCTGCTCCTGAACAATATCCTGAGGAGGGGGGGGGGGGGGGGGGGGGGAGAGACGGTCAGACATTAAACGCCTGTCCATATAAAAATAAAATATATATATGCATACACCATAGGCATACTGAGTCTAAATGCGTTAATAACATGTTTGTGGTTTTCATATCCTGCCATGTATAGGCGAAGTGCAGTAACTGAAGATTTGTAGAAAGAAAAGGTGTGATATTAAATCAATGATAATAAATCTTTTTTTTTTTGTGTGTGTGTGTGACACATTTTCGGTTTTCAGTCCGTAACTCAGGGTGTCTCTAATGCAATGCAGCCGCTCCGAGTCTGTTTAGAAGATAAACCTTTATTTATCCCCGGAGGTAGATTCAGGTGTCACAGCAGCAACCACAGTGAGGTTGCTGTTGATGTTATCTTTCCTGTCCCTTCCCGTCGTTCATATGGCCCAATGATAGATGATGGCTCACTCCTTACGGTAGAGTCGGCAGGTGTTTTATTTGTAAAGGTGACTGACTTGAGATAAAAGCGGCGGGATAGTGCAGCGTCTACGGCGTTCCGAAAGGTTCTGGGTTCGATCCCCAGTGGTCGCAGCCTGCCGGTGTCCTTGAGCAAGATTCCCCCCAACCCCCTACCAGCATCGCTGCAAGCTGCTTAGTATTAAAGTGTCTGCTAAATAGTCAATAGAATAACATGCTTATCAACCTTTTTTTTGTTTTATGCTTTGTGACTTTATTGTTCACTGTTTGAACTTGAAATGTACAGTTTGAGAGAGCAATTGTTCAGTTAGATATGTAGGTTTCAGTAGGTACATCAAAATAGATGTTGACTTTATAGATAGAATAGATGTTGGCATTACCTTGCTTACCTACATACCGTAGACACCTGCTTTTAAAACACTCCTGCCACCTAATATTTTAGATGATGGATTTGGATAAGTCAGCTTATTGGCGAGGAATGGTGCACCTAGAAACTTGTTCTATTGACATCCTTGCTGTACCGACAGTGATAGTGTTGTTTTACCTATACTGACAAATGTACGGTACTTTTGTAAATGTACTAATTGTAAGTCACTTCACAAACATGACTTCATTATTGTTACGATACGCTTAAAAAAATGCTTCACTGCCTGCCTTTACAGTGGAATGTCAGTTGGGGCAAGTCCATACATTCACAACAAAACGTTTTACAAAAAACTAAAGTAAAAGTGGACTCCACCACAGTTCATCAAGAGTTATGTGACATCATTTATCTGTTACATTCCTTAAGATTTGACAAAACCTGCCTCACCAAGGTTTTTAATCTAAATATCCATATCCTCCTTATAATGTCTCATCATTCAGTCTCCATTCAGCCTACAGTGCCTGGGCAGCTGTTACAGACAATCCTGAGTTTGGTGTGGTCCCACGTTCATCTGGCGTTCTCTTCTCAATGTCACCTCCTTAGCAATACATTGGGCTTTTTTGGTGCAAACGTCAACATTTTTCTCCTGTCGGTTGGGAATTGTGTGTTGTAGTTTTTGCATGGGAACATTTTGGGCATGTCGTTTTTGCCGGGTGTCGATCCATTAAGTTTCTTGCTAGTGTCCATTAGGGAAGTGCATATACAATATGAAAGCTAATTCATTACCCCATACATACAGAACCGACTTGAATGGAAAGTTTTACTGCATGTGGAGGTGGTCTGGCGAGCAAATGACCCAGTTATGAGTGTCATATGGGCGAGATCTAAAACGTGACTCGATTGCGTATTAGAATTGGACGTCAGCCTCAGTGCTCTGATGTCGAGTTTGAAACCGAAATCGTATATTTTTAAAATATTTAAAATGGAACAGTACTTGACTCAAACCACAGAAACTGCGGCTTGGGCTTTCATGGAGTAAATATCCTTGAGGTTCGACACCAATAATAAGAGCTTTAGTTCTGCGGGAGGTCAACGGTATTTATTTTTTGCATGAATGCATGGCTTTTGCAAAAAGTGTCGATTCTTTTATTTCAATAACCTTTGCCATTTATGGTATGTGCTGGGATACAAAAGTACAGCACAGTATATGTCCACAAAAGACAGGGGTGTTAAGTAGATAATTCATCAACCAACCAACATTGAAGCAAAACGTCATGTCCAAATACAAACTACGGTAATGACACTACTACATGTTTCCACCGATGACATGTTCTGCCAAAATGCTTTAAGTTGTGCAAAAAGCGATTGTCAACGGAAACTTAAGTTGCATTATTTTGTTTTGTAAAGCCTTCATTTATTCTCTCACCCATTTTAAATGTGATTTGATTTTCGATCAATTTGTGTCTGTGTTGTCATTTAAAGGTTTGTTTTTCCATCGATCACCTCTTCTCTGCATTTTGTTTTGTTTTTGTTGACCAAACTAAATAAAAAGCTTGAGTTTACTCAACTTTGGGACGAAATGTGTGCATCTTCATGTGCGTTAGGCCAGTGGCATAAAATGGCGTACAGCAACAACTCTGATCAACAACATTACTACGTACTATAGTTCATATTTGCTTCTTTTCTTTAATCCCGTATCAGTTTTCAGTCTGTACCACAGGTTGTCAAAAATATGGTTCCGTCAGAAATCCCTCATTCAACTAGCCTAGAACTCTAGACACCCCCTAGCGGCAGCAAATTTATTTGGCAGCTAGTGTAGGTCTAGCACAGCTCCGTCCGCTTTTTGGTGCTGGAATCACCAAGTATGTCTTGTATGTCTGACCAATCACAGCGTGAGGGGCGGAGTCGAAAGCCGGGTTACCTAATGACGACAGAAATGCGACGGTTCCGTGTTAGAGGCTAAACAATGGCTGCTGCTGGCGAACGGCTGTCTTTCCACTCGGCTTTGGCCGACTCTTCAAGACTTTAAGTTAACATTTTATTTGAGAAAAGAACAAAGAACGGCACTGAAGTCTTTCCTCGAAAATAAATATTTATTCTGAGTTTTGATTAATTACGTAGTCAGAGCCGTCGCTCTGACTACGTCACCTTCTTCGTTGCTCTGATTGGTTGTAGCGCTATCCTATTGCGTGCAGAGGGAACTTGAAAGACAACCGTTTATCCCGCCCACACTGCCAATGGAGCTGCGCCAGACCTTACATCTTTCTGATGTAGGTCTGGCTTGCCAGGCTATCATTCAACCATTCATTGCATGAAATGGTTAATACACTTTAGTTTGGTGCTATAGTTCCACTTTAGGGTGTTCCTCCCTACTGTAGGATTTAAAGCGTGACATACAGATGTCAGATAGAGCAACAACATTTGACAACAGGGAGCACTAGACCAGTGGTTCCCCACTTGGGGGTCCCGACCCCCACTAGGGGCCGCCACAGCTCCACAGGGGGCGCGAAGCTCTCTTGGTTTTAAGGGTGCAAGAATCATTCATTTAGAAGTTAATTTATTTAGAAAGAAATTCTCATGTGTAGCCGTCAACACCAGCAGTATTCAAAGAGCTAAGCCGGCTACATGACTTGGTCCCAAAACAAAGAGCTGATGGAAAAATGACCAAGCGTCAGGGAGAAGAGGATGCTGACTTACCAAGAGAGTTATATTGAGTTTGGCTTCATAAAGGCAATGGACAACATAAGACCTGAATGTGTCATTTGCATTGAGAAATTTGGGAAATTAAAGCATGAAACCCAGGGAGTTTTTCCTCAGAAAAACGACCTTGTGGTGCCAAGCAGGCCCCACAACATGAGGGAAGTTGTGCCAGGGCCGAAAGCGACCAAAATCAGGCGACTGTTGGGTCGGAGCGCTCTCTCCTGATTGGCCAAGAAGCCACACGACATCAGCGAGACGCTGATTCAACCGGCTTGCATTAAAATGGCTGAAATAATCAAAACTATTACGGACTATTAAAACGTATGTATGATAGTGAAATTAAAAGACAATTATAACATGACAGAACTGTGATCCTAAAAATATGAGGAAAAATACATTGAAATATTCACAGGAAATAATCTGTTCAGAATTGTACACACATTTCCTGCAGGTATTAAGTTAACTATTTAGGTTCCTTGCACAGTTAATTGCCGTTAATGTTTTTTTAATGCTTTTTTTATAGTTTGGTTTTTTTTTCGCGGCATGCGAAAAGTGCGCTTCACGTTTGGTGTGAACACGGCACTATGGTGTATGTGCGTATGATTGGACCGTGTTAGCTGATCGGCGGCGCATGCCTAGAGTGTCCCGCCAGAACTAGCGACGCTAATGAATGGCAAACATGGGCGATGTTAATCTGTAGTAATTACAGTCTAGCCGTTATATTTCCGATCATACCCATTGTTATAAACAATGACGTTTGTTTGATATGAAGACTCGTTTGTATTAAAAACATTTAGATAACGCCCCGATGCTAACTCATTACTTTTTTTTGTTGTACGTGTGAAGCTTACTTGGCGGAGATGAACAAGCTAAACACAAAGTGACCAATACAAAAAGTGTAACACCTTTAAAAAACTTTACACAGCTGACTCGTATGTGTGAACTGAATTAGTTTAATATTTAGTAACGATCAAACGCTATTGATGAAAACACACCCAAACATTTTTTGCACTTCAACTGAAAAGTTTTAGATTATGTATAAAGTATATTTGCTGTTACAAAAACGTTACAATAAATACATTGTGTATCAGCAGGTAGGTTGGATTACAACAAGGTCTTGAATATTGAATCCTGAATATGCTTCTCTGGTGTTGGATGTTTACTGTATCCTCATTAGGAGCCTTTATTAAAAAAACTAAAGAACTGCAAATAACTAGCAAACATTTACAATCACCATAAAGATAGCGATAATAACAATAATAATTTATATTTATTAACACTCTAATATAAGATCTGTGTTGTTACATTCTGGATCGATGCTTACATAACCAATATATTTTGAATATAGGTTACAGATTACTGGGCTATATTTTATTTGATTAACTTAGGATACTTTCTAAAGCCGTCTTAGCTTTGAGTACACACTTTCAAAGCACCTTGTTTGTATATGCATTTACATTTACATTATATATGCATTTCTAGATATATGCATTGTATATATATGCATATTATATATGCATTCCTAATGCATTTTTGATTTAGTTAGAATTTATATAAAAGGTTAAGGGTTACACTTTCATTTTACCTGCCGTTAGAAGCACATCCTAATGACGTTTAGCATATATATTCATATAATGAAGTCAAAAGATATAGATGACTTATGTATAGATATAAGATAATCGCTTACCTATGTATTTATATAATGAATTCCAAAGATATATATACAGTCGTGGATATAAGGCTCATTCCCTATATCTATAAATATATAGATATATCTATATATCTATAAAGATATAGATATATATATCTATATATATATTTATCAATTATATTTATATATAATTATCAGTTATTATTTCTATAGTGCTTCGGTGCAGTGCTTCCACAGCCTACACCCTAGAGGCCGGAGAGGTCTACGATGGTCTTAATAAAGATGGTGTCGTTGCGCAGGTAGGAGCTCTTGCCTGCCAGCTTGGCCAGGGGACAGAACAGCGGGCAGCCACTGGCGATGTTCATCTCACTGATTGGCTGCTGGAAGGAGGTGGAGGTGACGTCGGGCCGGAATGCGTCGATAATGTGCTCCCGGTTGTTATGGTCTAGTAGCATCAACGTCACCTGGGCCGGGGGAATCATTTCGTGTGAGACATTTCATGGCAGCCAAGCATTTAGCATGGTCATAGGCACACACACACACACACACACACACACACACACACACACACACACACACACACACACACACACACACACACACACACACACACACACACACACACACACACACACACACACACACACACACACACACACACTGGCAGCGTTGACCAAGCGTCTCTTCAGAGGAACAACGCATTCACATTGTGAGCAGTGAGCACCAAGTCATTTAGGTCTCATATTACAGGGCCCCTAGTTTACCACCAGGTGTGACACTGATTAGCCATTTCAGAATCTACCCTCTCATGACATCACAAGTGGGAGTGCCCAGTAGATGTGCAATGAATAGATCAGCCTACCATTGGTACGGTAGGCTGGTAGACTGATCTGGTCATCACACATCTGGGTGGACACTCCCACCTGTGATGTCACTAGAGGGTAGATGACATCGCTTGTAATGGCGAATCACACCGGGTGATAAAATAGGGGACCTTGAACCAAACAAAGGGGGGGTTAACTGTTGATAACTGTTATCGGAAGGCGGGAGGGGCCAAGTTCATTTGCAGTACAGACTTCTTGGCTACAGTGGCGCAACAAATGCGAGCTAACATAACACCTTTCAATTGGAGAAAGGAAGGGAGACACCGCTAGGTGCAAGGATAAATTATACAAAGGCCTTTTAAATTAACAAGTCAAGAAAGTTCTATCATTTGTGATATTATTTGGGTTAATTCTTCCACGACACCTGACCGGAGCAACTTTCACGTTCATTAGTTATGGGTTTCTATGCACAAAGTGAAAGTAAAATAAAGACTAAGATGATGATGATGCCTACCTTCTGGCTGAAGGGCCATTTCAGCAGAGCGTCGAACTTCCCCCTCATCACCACGAAGAAGAGCGAGAGGTGGGTTCCTTTGCCTGTCCCGTCTCCGTTCAGGTAGAGCCTCAGACACATCTTGTAGCCGTACTTGCTGGAGTAGAACGCTGCGAAGAATACGGAGACAAAAAGGAGGGAGATGAACACATGCGCCGATGTGACGAGGGGTGCAATGATTAGTCGATTAATAGATCAACAGAACATCGAATAATTTTATTTTATAATCAATTCATTGTTATTTATCAAGTACAAACACTGTCTGCTTGACGCTCCAGTAATTCAAATGTTTGGTTCATGGATCATTATAAAATGAATACTTTAGTTTGTCCTGGCTGCTTGTCAGATAAAACAAGCAACTTTAAGATGCTGGTAACTTGTGATGGCATTTGCTATTTATGACATTTTGTAGACTTAAATGATTCATTGAATAAATTATCGTTAGATTAATCGACTGAAAACAATGACGACATGACCCATGCTTGGTCAACGTGTCCCGTGTGGTGTGACGGTGGCATTTTCTTAACTTTGGAGTCCAATCTTAAGCTAAAAAAAGTAGTGAAAGTTTTTTTTTGTTCTTAAGATATTTTTGTGAATCTGCCTCCAGGGGATGATTAGGCGGCCATGTTGGTACAAGAGCTAGGGTGGGAATTCGGACATTACAGGCAATGTTACGATATTCTCTCTGTACGTTCTGCTGACGGCGACGGCGGCGGCATACCTGGCGAGAACATGGCGGGCGTGCGTCCGGCCAGGGCGTCCTGCCTGCGGCGCAGGAATTCGGAGATCTTCCAGATGAACACACCGTCATAGGTGCAGAACTGCAGCTCGCGCAGCTGCTGCTCCGTCTCGGCCAGCTGCAGGTCACGCATGGTCAGTGAGCGCTCCAACTGCCGCACCTTGTTGCTCAGGTTCTCCATCTTGTCCTGGTCCAGTCGGTGCTGGAGGGAGCAGCTGTCCAGCGTGAGGGAGCTGCGCTCTATCTCCCGGTTGAGCACGCACACAATGTTCTCCAGGGCGTTCACCTGGGGGGTGGGGGGGGCAAACAAAATGTCTTACACACATAAATCTTCGATACGGCTTAAATTATAAAAAGTGACGCTTGTGCGAGTTCAACTTTAAAGGCACTAGCATTTCCTTCTCTTTGGCGACACCTACAGCGATAAGTGGTCATTGCAGGTGTGTCGCCACCAACACCCAGTTCGTAACATTCATAATACTGCAAATTAGGGCTGCCCCCTAATGGTCTACTAACCATTAGTCGATCGGAAGAGGTTTAGTCAACCGAGTTTTCATTAGTCGCACAAAAAGTAAGACTAAACATTAGACACACTACTAGACAAAACATTTTTTTTTAATAAATAAAAATAAACGCAGTGTTGCAAATGAATACAACATCAAACATCCTGGTCGATTTGCTTTGATTATCTCTTCTTCTTTGTTGAATGAGTGCAATGCTGCCTCCCGCCACGCATTTTGTCGCCACCAAATGGTATATTATTATTATATTATTCAAGCGGAAATGAAAAGCCCATAGAGATATACTAGAGTGTGTCAAACATCTTGGTCGGTTTAGTTTGCCTGGAACACGGCAAGGAATAGACTCAGTCTGTATGGTTTTGATTTCTTCTTCTTCTACAACAATGTGTTTGGTCTTCAAACGGATATGATGTACGTGTTTATTTGCACGTAGAGCGGGGAGGTGAGATCCGATCACAATTGGTCACTGGAGACGCCAGGTGTGAACTGACGTACTTAGAGCTGTCCACTTGTGATCGGATCAACCCAGATGCATGTTAATGCCAGGTGTGAACAGGGTTACACCTGGGTTAACCCTAACCTAACCTGATGGAGCACCATACGTCCACACGCACCGGACACGAAAATATGAACGTTGTTTCCATTTCTTTTTGACAAACGTCAAGCTCTATTGCAATTGCTTGCTTTTAAATAAACGTGTGCAGTTATATGGTGTATAAATAAAATTAACAACATGTTCAATGTCTCCATTCTGGTTGTTCCAAAAACATTCACAACCGCTTGTCCATGGCGTTAATACGCCCGCTTCGTGCGTGTGCTTTAAAAATTATATATTTTTAAGGCTCATTATTACAGTTTTGTATTATTAGACCGTGAGCCAGGGCCTCAAAATATGGAAACCGTTACCGAAAAAGTGGCAAAAGCTACCATACCTTTTCTGAAAGCCTGGAATCTCAGCCTTTCAATGATGTATGATGGCCATCTGACAAGAGTAGCTGTTTTGAGTTATCACACATAATGTAAACTAAGGTTGAGAAAATAATCTGTATAAATCATTGGCGAGAATGCCTACAGAACCTTCTCTGCTGAGCGTGTTGAGAGTAATCCTCCTGCAAAGCAGTTCCATGCATCACTCTCCAAGAAGAAACTGAAAATGTTCTCCTCAATGCAGGGAAAGGCAAAACTGGGAATAAAGAAGTTATCCTCAAAGCTGATAATCGAATATTTGCCCAGATGGTACTGATTGCACAGAGTAGACAGCTCAACCTGAAGGAGGTGTTATCTCATCCCCTTGGACCACTTCCGTGGGCTCTTGCTTCACCAGATGGCAATGTGAGGAAGACTTGCAAATCCTCACTTGCCAAGCAGCTGCTCAAGTTCCCATGTGTTGCTGAATCATTGCCATTAAATTCCACCTGCGTAATAGACGGCATGGCACTTGTTCAGAAGCTGAACGGTGATGGCAAGACATTTGCTGATATTGCAGACTATGCCTTGTCCACTGTGCTAGCTGAAGCAAGTCACAGCACCCGTGTTGACATTGTTTTTGATGTATATAATGAGGCTTCTATCAAACACATGGAGAGAGTGGCCAGAGGTGCAGACTCAGGCACAGAGGTCAGACAGATCACTGCAGGGCACAGAGTTCAGCAATGGAAGAAATTCCTACAAAGCAACAACAACAAAACAAATCTTGCTACCTTCTTGCTCAAAGAGTGGGGCAAAGAACAGTCTAGAACAAGACTTGGTGAAAAGGTTCTGTACACTACAACCAAAGATCAGTGTTACAAGCTGACCCAACAGGGAGTGCACAAGGTAGCAGACCTGTCGTCCACTCAGGAAGAGGCCGACACCCGTATGCTACTCCATGCTTGCCATGCTTCAAGGACTGGTCACAAATCTGTCATCCTTGTGTCTGATGACACTGATGTCTTGGTGATAAGCCTGGCTACCAGTGACGCACTCACATGTGACCTGTTCCTGAAGACAGGGACAAAGAATCGCACCAGTTACATAAACATCTCACAACTCGCTCGTGGTCTGGGTTCACAGTTGTGTCAGGCTTTGCCTGGTTTACACGCATACACAGGCTGCGACACTGTAAGTGCATTTGCAGGTCGTGGTAAAGTGTCAGCCCTAAAACTTCTTCAGAAGAATGAAAACTTCTGTGAGACCTTTCAGAAGGTTGGGGCAGACTGGTCCAATGACACCTGAGTTGTATGCAGCCTTACAGGAGTTCACATGTCAAATGTACAGCTCCAAGTCCAGAATCACCAACATCAATGAAATGAGGTATGCACTTTTTTGTGCAAAGAAAGGCGTAGAATCCTGGCAGTTACCTCCATGCTCAGATTCTCTCAGGAAGCACTGTCTCAGAGCTAACTATCAAGGTGCTATCTGGAGAAGATGCCTCGAGAACAACCCTGAAGTTCCTTCCCCAGTTGAGCATGGGTGGACTTGCAGCTCTCCATAGACTGGTTCAATGTCTCCATTGGTCCACAAGCAGTACTTGAGTTTCTGTCCTGCTCATGCAAGAGGGACTGTGTCACTCCATCATGTCAGTGTGTTGCCAACAACTTGGCCTGCACTGACCTATGCCATGCAAGACAGTGCAAAAACCAGAAGGATGACTTTGCTGATGAGAAACAATCCTATTCCTCTGATGAGGATTCCAACGAGGAGTTTGATTAGTGTCGTGGCCTTGAATGATGCAATCTGTGCGAAAATGTCATAAAATGTCATTGACTATGCCTAAAGGTCATGACCTTGACCTTTTACAGTAATGGCAATATCATAATTGGGTTTACCACACCTTAAAACATAGGGATCCATGTCTCATTTGTTATTTGTTATACCGTTTTTAAGATTGCTATGTCAGTGTTCTGCTTAATTTATATGCATTATTTTCTCAACCTTAGTTTACATTATGTGTGATAACTCAAAACAGCTACTCTTGTCAGATGGCCATCATACATCATTGAAAAGCTGAGATTCCAGGCTTTCAGAAAAGGTATGGTAGCCTTTGCCACTTTTTCGGTAACGACCAACCCCTCTGGCTCACGGACTATTATCTGTAAAGTAGCACATGCAAATGCATGGGCTTTCATCAGTGGACAGTAGGCTCAATCACCATTGTGTTACCTAGTAGTGACTTATTTAGTAGTGACTTAGTGACTTATTTACATGAAAATCTTTGAGATTATTTATTTAAATAAAATGTACATATTTAATGTACAGAGGTTGAATGTCAATAAATAGATGCCAAATAAACGCTAAATAATAATATGTTGTTGTTATTATTATTATTATTATTATTATTATTATTATTATTATTATTATTATTATTATATGGTAACAATGCAATGATGATCCACTTAGTTCGTTATCGCACACCATGGTTACCGACCCAACTGTTCAGTTTCACCAACCCCACCTTTTTGTCCAAGTCAACAGAGGTAGCCGTGGCAACAGCAGCCGTGGCTCGGGCCTCCAGGGAAACTCCCTCCTCAGGAGCCCGGTACAGGCAGTCCGAGTCCTCGTGCCACTCCACCATGGGGGCCGAGCCCTCACTGGACCCGCGCGCCAGCGCTAGCACCACCGGAAGCAGCAGGCGCAGGTGCTCTTTGGTGCTGGTCTGCTCATGGTGCTGGTGCTTGTTGTTCTCCAACTGGGAGGGGAATAAAAAACAACAACTAGTGGTTAACATTGATTCGACTCTTTTTCACTCTTTTCTACTATTTGTTTGTAATTTATGACTCTATTGGGTTTATTTCTTATGTTGTGAAACAAAATAAGATATACATTTGTTATTTGTAATTCATGGAGTCGGGGTCAGTTTTGCATAATGCCACAATGTAAATTCAAAGCTTGCAAAACATCCACCGTGTGCCAAAAAAAAAAAAGTTTGATAACCCATCTCTTATTAGCTAGAGGCATTCGCACAACGTGACACTGAAGATAACTCTTTCGTAATGTGATTGTGACATTGATAACATTTGGGGTAAAGGAAATCCAAATCATCTTGGTGCTTATTTTCCATTTCATGAGTATGTTTACAATACAGAGAAAAACTTGGCAGTTAAGATCAACGGTAACTGAGTCTTGGACTTACCACAGCTTTACAGCCCACTTCGTTGAAAGGACAAGCATTCTTCTTTTGACAATATTTGATGTGTTCGCTGAACTGCAGATATATGAGAGAGATAGAGACAGAGAGAGAGAGAAACTAAGCATCATCCCTCCAGATAACAGTGAGTTATTAATTTCAACATGGCCACCCACATCATATAGTGAGAATTATGCTTTCAGACCAATCAGCATACCGATACAGTAGTTGGTTAAATCCATACAATTAAACGTTAATGTTGTTATTAGCTGTTTTAAGAGTACATTTGTTAGTAAACGCAACACAAAGTCTAGCGTGAGCATCCGTGTTTTTCCAACACTGTAGCTTGAACGCATGTCAGTGGGAGATGACACGTTTCCCACTTCCAACCTCCAACCATAAACGAACGCCGCAGCCAACTATTAAATTAAAAAGGTGTTGTAGTAAGATTTGAGGTCTATAAATTGAGCGTCATTGGTTAGAAATGCGGCATTTCTAACCAATGACGCAATGACGCTCACACATCAGCACATTTCATCACTAATAGCAAATATTTAATTTATGGCATTTATGTGTCATCTGTCAGCTATTAGTGAGTGAAATGTGCTGTGAGAATATCTGTTTTGTGTTGACTGCTCCTTGACTTGCATGACTTTCTAAATGCAAGTAAGTTGCTAGAACGGTCGTGAGAAAAGCCGCTAACAAACCAACGGCCCTTACATTTTACCGGAAATTACGCCTCACCGGAAATAAGATAAAGTGAATCACTTTGTAACATGGAGAGAGCTATTTAAAACATTGAAAATGGACGTCCCAAGCATCGTTTGATTATTTGATTCCGTTTTATCAAAAATGAGGGCTCAGTCCACGAGATTGGTGCAATTAAGGATTCACAGCGACCGCAAACACGACAAATATCAACAAACTTTGAAGGGTTTTCTTCGGTAACTGCGGCTGAGCCATCCCATAATGCACGTGTTGCCGGTACGACGGTGTGCATGTCTCCGCCCCAATACGAAGGACCGCCTTAAAGACTTGATAGGTTCTGCAATGCAGGTTTTTTTAAAACTCTAATTGTTTCCACCCAGTTTTAGCAACGAAACCTGGCAGATTGTCGTCAGTCTTGAGTTGAGCAAAACGTTTGAGTTGAGCAAAACGAGAGTGACTTGTGAGTCTAAGTGTATATTGTATGCAAGTGCAGATCATACAGAGTTCTGTGATTCGATAAAGACCAACAAACCTTATCTCTTGGGATTTTCTTCTTACCGCAATCCTTACACCGCAGAAGAAACTTCCCACAGGTCTCGTCATGTGCCTTCAATAGAGCAAGCAAGTATATTAGTCATGTGCTTCCAATGTGCAGTACATTTCATGCATACGTCCAGTACACTTTCTGACTTTTATTTCAGCAGCATCATTGCTATACTGGGAGGGTTTAAGGGAAGGTTACATGCTACTGGTGATGTAGTGTACTTCTTGTATGCTATACTGGGAGGGTTTAAGGGAAGGTTACATGCTACTGGTGATGTAGTGTACTTCTTGTATGCTATACTGGGAGGGTTTAAGGGAAGGTTACATGCTACTGGTGATGTAGTGTACTTCTTGTATGCTATACTGGGAGGGTTTAAGGGAAGGTTACATGCTACTGGTGATGTAGTGTACTTCTTGTATGCTATACTGGGAGGGTTTAAGGGAAGGTTACATGCTACTGGTGATGTAGTGTACTTCTTGTATGCTATACTGGGAGGGTTTAAGGGAAGGTTACATGCTACTGGTGATGTAGTGTACTTCTTGTATGCTATACTGGGAGGGTTTAAGGGAAGGTTACATGCTACTGTTGATGTAGTGTACTTCTTGTATACTGGGACCATAAACATACTGTTAAACAATAAATAAATAAAATAATGGATTCGGGCATTTTGAAATCGATTAAAAAAAACGTAAAATGTGATACTTAAGTGAATAACACAGTGAAACATCCTCGCCTACCTTTATTTCTAAGTAGTTGCAGCTCATTTTGCAGAACTTGCAGTTCAACGTTCTCCCTTCGCATTCTCTGTTGTCATGCCTTTCCTTCTCTGTACGCAGAACGAAGTTCCTGCAGGCCTCGCACTGGACTTGTTCATACTCACAGTGGCTCTCGTGTTGCACCTGAAATTAGTCAAACACAGCGGCCATGGATTAATTTATCCTATTTCCTTTACATCTGTGTGTTAAAAAAGGTGCTGTCGGTAAGATTTGAGAGTTGAAAGAAATAGCAGAAAAGAGCCATCCAAAAAACCCCTTCGATGCACTTTGACGTCAGGAAAGAAACAACTTAAGTTCGGAGCAGAGTACAACGTTCACTAACTGGTTGGCGGAGAGACTGGCAAAAACATAGTATTTTACACCCGTCTTCTCTAAATATTATTTTAGTAACGGTGACAAAATTGCATAGATTACTAAGTTGAAGATCATATAAGACATTAAAGAGGCTGTAGACAATGTTTCAACTTTTCCCACCCTAGCGTTTCAAAGTAGTAGTATTTTTGCGCCACAAGACGCGCATTTGTTTGGAAATCTCCACAAAAGAAACGATTAACACTTTGGAAATAATAAAGAAAGAAGCATGTTCACTGAGGAGGTCAAGTGAAATTGGCATCATTTTATTTGGAAACAGGCAAAAGCCATCGTAATGATGTACATTGCATAGTAAAACCATAGTTTGAGAATTGCTTCGCACAAACAAGTATCGGCAGCAGGGGTTGGCGTCGGGGTGGAGGGAGTAGAAGAAAACATTTGGAGGAGAACTATATTTATTCATTCAATTAGTCTATAATGGAGATATGAAAGCAGATACAAATTATTTAGCGAACTGGGTTGGTAGCCTGACTGGATTGCATGGCGAGTCGCGACATGAGGTTTATTCAGGTAGTATACTCAATGCAAAAAGGTAGCGTATGCAGATATAAGTAGTGTCATCAGATTGGTTTTACTCAGGTTGTTCCACCGTCCGCCATTTCCACTACTGGGTATAGCTAATAGTTACCCCCTAGTGGGGTAAACAAAAGCGCTATTCCTCCTGGTTTGGTTGCACGCGCAATGGTTGACGCGGTTTCTTTGTGCCGTAAAGTGAGCCATCATTTTTCCCTGGAGATCGTACCCGGTGGCAGACAGAGCTGCATAGTGAAAGTGAGCCTTATAGGGAAGCTAAGGGAACCAATCTTGACACAGATGGTGTCATTCTGTAGCCATTACACTGTGCAATCAACATTTACTTCATATTGATACGTTAAAGCAAAAA
This sequence comes from Merluccius polli, assembly GCA_030340625.1. Taxonomy (NCBI): domain Eukaryota; kingdom Metazoa; phylum Chordata; class Actinopteri; order Gadiformes; family Merlucciidae; genus Merluccius; species Merluccius polli. The sequence goes on from JAOPHQ010006010.1 coordinate 147,528, forward strand.
AGTTGTCTACAGCACCTTTAACACGTTTACATTTTTAAAAAAAGATTTTGGGTTCACTGACACGTTAACTTTAAAGGAGTACCGGTAGTTAGCATATATGACAAATATCTACGCTTATATTTCCTCATGCTTTATGAAATAATCCCAAGGCTAACCCCTGGAAATGACGTTGTTGGAAACAACAATGCAACAGGACACGGAATAACCATCAACAATTACATGAATCAACTTTTCCTGGGTGCATTTTATGTACATCAATCTACCCCATTGTGCATTGTGCAAAACTGGTACTGGTGAGAAAACCCCACTTGGATATAGTGTCGAAACCCTGGCCATGCCCTTAACCATACAATGATAGCAGGCAATGTCCATATTCCCACAGGGAAGAAGAAACATGAGTCAATAACCCAAATAACCATTAATCTGTCATTAGCACTGGATAACCAGTTCCTGTAATTACCAGTAATCTAGTGAATGTCAAGAATATGTTATTCGTATGACTCCCACCCCCACACGGTACTTTTTTGTGTGTTGTTGACATAAATGAGCTATGTGGGCCTGGTGGGGGTTGGGTTTGGTTGGGACTTTCCAGCTCTGTGTTACGTTTCACTTCCTTTTCACAACGGCTCGCTGCACCAGAAACAGAAACTTACCACAGGGCTGCAGCTTCAGCTCTGGAAATTAGATAAAGGTTATAAAACTACGGGCTAGAAAAATATTAACCTCCTCAATTACAAAAAAAAGTCAACAAAGAGTTTGTTTTGTGCTTTGTTTTTTTCAAACAGGCTAATTGAATGGCTGAAGGCCCAATACACTCAATTAAGGCCCGAAAACCAAATTGCCATAACACATTTTAAAACATTTGCTTAATTTTTGCTTTCCATCTCACCTCATACTCTTTGACTGAACCCGTCCAACTGCAGCCCTGGTGGAGGCACCTGGCGGGCAGCCCGGCGATTTCCCTACCTGCTGCATTGTCTGGGAAAGCCTGTTGAAGTCAGCAGAGGAACACATCACAAAAGATGAACCACACACAAAAAGTTCAAATCAAAAGACAGTAATGACGCTTCTTTTTAAAAGGCAACTAAAGGAAAATACTTTTAATTTAATGCAGAAGCGGGGAGATTCCTTGCATTGTTGATTCAATTTCCTTTAGCAGACAGAAAAAAAAGTCCCACATCGCATCAACTTCCTGTTAACATTTTTAAATACCATTTTGGCATTGTTTAAAATCCCAAGCGTTGACAGATGCTGGTGACTCTATATGGACCAAGACTCTGTGGATGTATTTAGGCCAGAAGTGATGTGTGTGTGTGTGTGTGTGTGTGTGTGTGTGTGTGTGTGTGTGTGTGTGTGTGTGTGTGTGTGTGTGCGCCCCATGTCTCACCTGGTGGCTGTTCAGAATAGACATAGGCTCCTCGAATATCCCCTCCTGGCAGCAGGCTTCGCAAGGCTTTGGGCCAAAGCTAACAAATAAGACAGGTTTATCACTTTACAGCCCAATGACGCCATCCAGGCAGGTTGGGGGGAAACGACGACAACAATGCCCATCGCTGATGAATTACACCATCTAGTCAGGCTGCAACTAACAATTATTGCCACAAAATGACAGATACAGATTTTCAAGTACCCATGTCAAGTTGACATTTATTTTTGGTTTAACCAAAAATGTATAAATATCCGAGTACAGCTTGGTAAATCAGTGCTTTAGCTTGGTTTTTAGAAGGAATGAGCCCTTATTATTTATCATGCTAAATATTGATGATCATTTAGATCAAATCACATCAATACTACAATTGTACGAATCATATTGATGGATTTGTTTTATTTATTTATAAAAATAACATCAAAATTCCCCAAATGTCATTTGTGATCATTTCCCTCCTCGTCAATAAGACGGGAACTTTCCAGGCAGGTTCTTGTGTGAACAACAACACTATTCTAATAAGAAAGGTTTATGAAAGTGAAGCTCATAGTGAGTTGCTCTTTAGCTTACTTGAATGACTTGAAGAAAAGCACAATGTTACCGTGTGAAACTGAATTCTCTCTCAACGTGACTGACCTAAGGGCTCTTTGGTCCCTTGTAACTATCCAACTCTATAAGCTGACTTCTTCCCCTGCGAGCACCAAGTTGAAATATTAGGGGCACAGTCCACAAAAGTAGGTGCACAACTTAACAAAATAGGCGCAGAGGCAAAATGGAGAGACTTCACTTACAATAAAGAACAGTTTATATATATATATATATATATATATATATATATATATATTAGTGGTGGGCATAGAGTATATTAGTGGTGGGCATAGGTAAGCGCCGTTCCGCGGCGCTTACCTTCCTTGGTGGAAATCCGGTATAGACCCAGCTCCCAACCCAACTTTGAGAATAGATTAACGGCGATAATTTTTTTCATCGCGCGATAAGAGTCTCACGTTATCGCTGATAACGGCCCACCATATATATATATATATATATATATATATATATATATATATATATATATATATATATATATATATATATATATATATTTAAGTGATACATGAACAATAGATGTAAACAAAAATAAGGAATAACTCTCTGTACCGGTGCCCATCATCACTCTTAAACAGATTATCAAATCGCAACCATATCTGTGGTCCGGCAGCTTTTGTAGCTTGGTCTCCTGAGCCATTTAGTGGAAGTCCATTTTCAAACCGAGCTTGAATTCTTAATGCGATTCTGTGCGCATTCTTGCATGATTCTGCAGCGTTAATGTAATGGTTGGAAGTGCGCTCCAGTTCCAGGGTTTAACACAGATGGCCACACAGGGGAAAGGGAGAAATGCATCGACAGCTGCCGCTAATGTGTAGGTGTGTATAAGTATGTGATCAGCTTTACGTCACGTCCTGACATTCCTGCTTCAAATCTGGACCTATGTGTTGGACAATACAGGAGCTTATTTTAAAAGGGGGAATCACAACAATGTATCAAGTGGAAAACTCAAGTATGGGAAATTTTGATATCAGGTTTTCTAAATTTGATATCAAATTTCCCAAACTTGATATCAACTTTCGTGAAATGCAGCGTTATCATTCATTGAGTCTCTCTCCAGGTGAAATAAAGTCCCTGGAGTTTGTGTTTTGGATGAGCTGGTATGGCAAGCCATTTTAACATTTAATAATTTTACTTGATATCAAAATTCGTTAAAATTTGATATCAGGTTTTTGAAAATTGATCAAGTAAAATGATTAAATGTTAAAACAGCTTGCCATAAGCCAGTGCAGAACGTCATCTTGTAATTCTTTTGCAAGCAGTTTTGTCGCAAATCTGTGTGAAGTGTGATATTGGTGGCTATTTCCTCAGTCTTCCGGCAAACCCATTGTGCTATGAAAGCCGTTAATGTCCAAATTCACGCTCGCACAACAGACTTTTTTACTCGCATATACGAGTGGAGCGGTCGCACTGTCGAGCCCTGCTATACCAGCTATACACCAACTCTTGTTAAAACATACCATCAAATGCTTAATTTAAAGACCACGTTGTTGCATTTCACCATTGTTTAAGCTGTTGTTTAAACATACTTCAAACGAAGCACTTATTATATCATTGTGGCGAATTATACTCGACAGTTTTATTCCATGTGTTCCATTGGATGAAGGGGTCCTGTGTGATTACAGCACCAACATACCAACCAACACACCAATGTATTAGTAATGAATTCACAATACATTCATGTATTAATAAACAATTAATATGTCGGTGATCTTTCGCGTGAAAAGGGGTTAACGTGAGTAGCTGAAAAAGACGCAACCAAAGGGATGGGGCCTCTTGGGGTGAGTCTTCAAATTTAATTAAGTGGCAAGCGTGGCGTGGTCACGTGACAGCAGGGCAGGCCGGGATCCATTAAAGAGCAGCCGCGAGGTAGGGCTGGGTGACCTATCACGATGTAGGTCATTTAATAGCTCGATAACGATATATATACACATCACGATATAGCATGTTTTCTGGGATTTCAATAAAAAAATTGTCTATATAAAATAACCACATGGTATAGCCTATTTTTGTATACTACTGTGTGAATTAAATACTTGACGAATGAAAAGTACCGAGTACTTTTCCGTCACTTTACTATAATGCAGCCTTTAAAAACCAGGAAAAGACAACCGTCATGCAGTATCACGATATTACGATATCCAAAATCTAAGACGATATCTAGTCTCATATCACAATATAATATATCATCTTTCCCAGTCCTACCGGGAAGTAAACGGCGAAACGAAACCCCAGCCGTGCTGCTAGCGGGTCAAGCACCAGGTCTCTCTTGAGAACGAGACCCCGTGCCTCAATGAGGTTACCCGTCGAAATAAAGGTAAAATACAAAATAAAAAGCAATGTCAATTAGTCATCCCAGTCCGAGGACGATCAGAGTCTGTCTGAGCATGCCCAGTAACAGGTGCAGTGGGGAAAAGAGGAGGAGAAACAAAAGCCCCTTTTACACAGCCTGTTCAAGGCGGTAATGTTACACCTTAGTTCCGCCTCGCCTTCTGTATAAAACGTACAAACATGGTATGGGGGGGGGGGGGGGCATAGTAACAAAGCTGAATCGACGTCTGTGTAAAAAGGGTGGACCGGCAAGGCGGGACAGGGGTGTGACGTTTTGACTCCGCCAATCATCTTCATCAAAATTGTTGAGGACATTGGCCCAGAAGACGGGCCTTTGTGGTCTCTCCCTCTCCTCCACATTCTTCTTGCAGAGACCAGCGCGAATCGACCAAGAAGAACCAAACGTCTCCGTCTACGGCGTCTAACGTCGCCGCACCTTTCTGCCCCCAAACTGCGCCCTGCTTCTCTTCAACTCCTCCTCCAACACATTTCTGACCGCACAAACACGTAGCTCGCACGGTATCCGTCATTGTAACGTTACGCACCAACATGTTGTCTATGATGCACAGCAATTCTGCACGAACACGTCACACATGCTGTGTAAAAGCACACACGGGGTGGGGGGGGGGGGGGGGTCTGTGTTTGGATCTGTGTAAAAAGGGTAAAGCCAACATAATGACGGATCTTCTTTACGCCGATATTATGGGATCTCTGTATAAAAGGGTTTAAAAAAAGGTGGTGGCTTTAGCACACAGGCGGGGGAAGACCGCTCCGGTAGAAGGGGGGGCTACCTGGTGAGCAGATTGAAGCAGAGGACACAGAAGCGGTGTCCACACTTGGCCTGGACGGGCTTCCTCAGCACATGGTGACACTGCTGGCATTTGTATTTGTCTTCCATGGACACCAACAGGATACCAGGGGGGATACCTGGTAAGGAGCTGTGTGGTGAGGGGGGGCTGCCGCAGTCTACCGAGATGTGGGCCATCGTTCTCCATCAAATGCAGTGACTGAGCCCTGTGGGACCACACACACACACACACACACACACACACACACACACACACACACACACACACACACACACACACACACACACACACACACACACACACACACACACACACACACACACACACACACACACACACACACACACACACACACTTATGGTTAGCAGCAGCAGCTACAGGTTTCGCATATTACGATCGCAAAAAAAACAACACAAGAGGAAAAAAGATGTCGCCATGTGGTGGACATACATAATGAAGTGCAGTCTATTTGGTTACATTTAAGCCAGAAGCACATGTCTGTATGTATGACTAATCAGGTGATGATGGCAGTGCAGTGTGTGTGTGCATGTCTTGCTCTTTGGGAAAGTCCAAAAACAACTTAAGTCTGATGATTATTATTTTGTTCTCTACCATGACTGTTTTAGTAACATGACTAGATGACATTTTTGATTGTGATTTGTTCATGTGAAGCAACGGACTGTAGCACTGTGCTACAGACAAGTTCCCCCCCTGTTACGTTTACTCTACTCTTACAACAAGGATCCACCACAAGTCCCTCCCACATTTGCAGCCCAATCAGCTGAGCTCAATCACATGTGTCCGTCCTTCTACACAGCAGTTGGACCATATGGAGACATATGTACAGCCCAAGTATCCTGCAGGCTCCTCTGTCCACTCTCTTATCCTGTAGTGCTCTGTCTTGCCTCCTCAGTAAAGCATGCATCCTGTCCAGCAGCACTAAAGATGCAGCCGAGCTGTCTCCACAACTTGCTTGCCAAATCGACCGTATTGCCCGCCTGCACAAGGTTTTCCGTTAAAAACGTCAGCAATGTGTGGCCTGCCTCAGCTATATTGTATCTCTATAGCAGTCAGCGGCGATTTGAGGGTTTTAAAAACATGGGGGTGCAATGGGCAGAGGAGCGAAAAAGCGAGAGAGAAGCGAAGTAGCCTAAAGCTAAATAACTACATGACTACCTACACCAACTGTGCATCACCAAAAAAGGCCACAACATTAGAGCCAACAACGCAGTCCACAAATAGAATATAGAAATCTGACATCACTTCTTGGAAATGTTCAAAAATACATTTTAAATGTTTTGTGACGTTGATTTGAAAATGATTTAACAGTAGGGGGGAAATGCACCCCCTACACCCTCGGAAAAATCCCCACTGTTGGTTCTCCACTGGTGGGTCATGTAACCCAGAAGGGGGAACAAGTGGGTTGCGAGGGGATTTTGAGCAGGTCGCAGAGCATATGCCAAAACTTAACCGTTAGAAAGAATCCTGTGAATTAACTAATGTTTCAATGTTATTTCATGCTTTGATGGCTTACTATGTCTGAGTTTAGCCCCAATTGTTGCAGCTTTTTGTTCACGCCATGTGTTTAACAGTACATGAAGGCAGTTGATTACTGCAATATTTTTAAAATTATTTTTGGGTCGTGACATAATAACTACTGACACATGTGGGTCCCGAGAGTCAACCAGCTGAGAACCACTGATTTAAAGTGTATTTGTTGGTGTGTGTGTGTAGTCTTGCATAGCCAGACCCATCTCCACACTTGGTTTAGCACTGTGCCAGCAATGGAGAAAGGTCCTGGTATTCTGGTATTTCTTTAACCAATTACAACATCACTCAACACTTACATCCGGTAAGTAGGGCTGGGCAATATATTGATATTATATTGATATCATGATATGAGACTAGATATCATCTTAGATTTTGGATATTGCTATATCGTGATATGGTATAAGCATCGTCTTCTCCTGGTTTTAAAGGTTGCGTTAAGGTGAAGTGATGAAAAAATACTCCGTACTTTTCATTTGTCAAGTATTTAATTCACACAGGAGTATACAAAAGTAGTTTTACCACGCGGTTATTGTATAAAGACCAGAAAACTATATCCTGATATATATCATTATCAAGCTATTAAATGTACTATATTGGGATAGAAGTTTTGGGCTGTATTGCCCAGCCCTACCGGTAAGCCAGACTAGTGTGTTGGTAGCAGCACCTGGATTTGCAATTCTCACTTCCTAACAGAGATGAAAATAAACACATTCTTTTCTAGTTATACCTCATATTAGTTTGCAACATCTG